>CAUYRT010063665.1:0-61398 GCA_963574885.1 Lepilemur ruficaudatus | reverse complement strand
CTTGTTGAACATCAATTGGCCACATATCTGCATGTCTGTTTCTAAGCTCTCTATTCGTTTCCTTTGGTTATCTATTTTTACGCCGTATTATGCTGTTTTGATTGCTAAAATGGTAAAGTAAATCTTAAAATCCTTTGAGTATGTGCCCTCCAACTTTGTTCTTTTCCCAACTTGTTTTGGCTAGTCTATTCAAATTTTGTAATCAGATTATCAATTTCTGAAAAAAACAAAGCCTGATGAGAGTTTGAAGTGCATTGAATTTATGTAAGTTGGTGGGAAATTACCTTAAAAATATTGAGTCTTCCGATGAATGACTATGCCTTACCTCCCCATCTGTTCAAGTATTCTTTGTTCACTTTTAGTAATGTTTTGTAGTTTTGGGGGTATAGTTCTTATGCATATTTTGTTAAATATCGTATTTTTTTATTTTACAATATTTTAGAATATTGCAAGGGTACAAACATTTAGGTTACATAAATTGCTTTTGTACCATTTGAGTCAAAGTTGTAAGTGTGCCCATCCCCCAGATAGTGTGCATTGTACCAGTTAGGCGTGAATTTACCCATCCCCTTTTCCCTCCTCTCACCTGCTTGATTTCCAATGAATGTTATTTCCATATGTGCACATAAGCGTTGATTGATTAGTTCCGATTTAATGGTGAGTGCACGTGGTGATTATTTTTCCATTCTTGTGATACTTCACTTAGAAGAATAGTCTCCAGTTCCATCCAGGTTGATACAAGAGGTATTAGTTCAACATTTCTTTTTTTTATGGCTGAGTAATACTCTGTGGTATGCATATACCACATTTTCTTTTTTTTTAAATTTTTTTATTTCAGCATATTAAGGGGGTACAAATATTTAGATTACATATATTGCCTTCACCTCACCTGAGTCAGAGCTTCAGCGTGTCCATCCCCCAGATGGTGCACACTGCACCCATTAGGTGTGAACATACCCATCCCCTTCTCCCCCCTCCCTTTGCCTGACACCCAGTGAATGCTGTTACTTTATGTGCAATTAAGTGTTGATGAGTTAATATCAATCTGATGGTGAGTACATGTGGTACTTGTTTTTCCATTCTTGGGATACTTCATTTAGTAGAATGGGTTCCAGCTCTATCCAAGATAATGCAAGAGGTGCTAGATTGCCATTGTTTTTGTGGCTGAGTAGAACTCCATGGTATATATATACATTTTCTTAATCCACTCATGTATTGATAGGCACTTGGGTTGTTTCCACATTTTTGCAATTGTGAATTATACTGATATAAACATTCGACTGCAGGTGTCTTTTTTATGGAATGTCTTTTTTTCCTTTGGGTAAATATCCAGTATATCATATTTTTGATGCTACTGTAAAGGGTATTTTTAAAAAATATTTTTGAAACAGTTTTAGATTTACTAAAAAATTATGAAGATAGTATAGTTTCCCTATATCCTACATCCATTTTCCCCTATTATTAACATCTTACATTAATATGGGATATTTATTAGAGTTAATAATAGAATATTGATATGTTATTATTAACTAAAGTCCACACTTTTTGGAGATTTCCTGTTTTTACCTAATGTTCCTTTTGTACTCCAGAATCCCATCCAGGACACCACATTGTATTTAGTCATTGCGTCGTCTTAGATTCCTCTTGTTTGTGACAGTTTCTAAGACTTTCCTTGTTTTTAATGACCTTGATGGTTGCAAAGACTAGTGGTTAGGTATTTTGTAGAATATCCCTTCATTAAGATTTGTCGGATGTTTCTCTCCTGATCAAACTGGAGTTATTGGAGGGAGAGACCACAGAAGTAAAGTTCATTTTCATCACTTCATTTCAAAGGTCCATAGTATTATTTTGGCCTAATACTGTTGATGTTTATCTTGATCACCTGACTAGGGTAGTGTTTGTGAGGCTTTCCAGTGTAAAGTTACTCCTTTCTCTGCCTTTCTATAATGCACTTTTTGGAAGGAAGTCACTATGCACAGACCACATTTAAAGGTTGAGGAGTTATATTCCACCTTTTTGAGGGCAGAGTATAAACATAAATTATTTGGAATTTTTCTGCACAGGAGATTTGTCTCTTTTCTGTGGTTTAATTATTTATTAAGTCATTTATTTATATCAGTATGGATTCATGGGTATTCATTTTATACTTTGGGTTATAATCCAATCCTGCTTTATTTTCTTTCTCAAATTGTCCCAGCTTGGTTGTTTGGGAGCTTTCATTTGGCTCCTATGTTCCTTTGCATATAACTCTATCATTGTATATTTTTGTTTTGTTTTGGTTTGAGCATTTCTTTACTTTTTGACACCACAAAATTCTCCAGGCTCATCTTGTATATTCCTTGTCCCTGTCCTAGAATATACCATTTCTCTAAGGACCCTTACTTAGTTCCTGTCATTGAAGAATGATATTAGAAATAAAATCTGGGCACTAAGTGTTCTAGTAGATAATATATTTTTAAAAATCTTGTTTCCAATATTTCTTAGTTTATAGGCATGCAATTGTAATTTGTGACTGGATCTTGAATCTTGTGACATTGTAGAACTCACTTACTAGATATAATATCATTTTTGTAGGTTCCTTGGAATTGAATGCATAAACAATCATGTTATCTGGAATGTAGATATTTTTCTTTCTTCCTTTTCAATTTGTATGTCTTTTGTATCTTTTCCTTGCCTTATTCAATATCTAGGACTTCTAATATGATGTTTAATGGGAGTGGTGTGCGTGGACATTCTTGTCTTGTTCTTAATGTCAAAAAGGAAGCATTTACATTTTACTATCACATAAATTTTTACAGATGCCCTTTATCAGGTTGAGGAAGTTCTCCATAACTCCTAGTTTGATAAAAGTTTTTATCATGATACATTTTAAATGTTATCAAATTCTTTTTGTGTATTAAGATGTACTTTTTTTATACTTTTGATATAACAAATTTTAAAATGTTGAATTGGTCTTGCATTTCTGGAACAATTTCTATTTGGCTATGATATAGTAAGTATCCTTTTTATATATTATTAGATTCATTTTGCTTATAATTTATCAGTGATTTTGGCATCTATATCCATGAGAGATATTGATCTTCAGTTTTTTCTTTATTCAGCTTGTTTTGGTTTTCACTTTCGTTTTGTCTTAATGCAAAAAACTATGATCATTAATTTGAGACCTTCTTCTCTTATGCTAGTGTTTAATGCTGTAATATATCCTCCAAGCACTGCTCTAGCTGCATGTCACACATTTTGATATTGCATATTTTAGTTTTTATTTATTTCAAAATATTTTGTAATTTTCCTTGTGAATTCTTCCTTGACCACAAGGATTCATAAATGTGTTGTTTAACTTTCAAATATTTGGGGGATTTCCCAGACATCTTTCTGTTATTTTCTAATTTAATTCCACGGTGTTTAGAAATCACATTTTTTCTAGTTTCAATCTTTTAAAATTCATTTAGAATTATATTATGGCATGTAACATGGTATATTTGGGTAAATATTCCACATGAATTTGAAATGAACATGTATTCTGCTGTTGTTTGTTGAAGTGCTCTATTAATGTCAACTTGGTTATATGGTTTGATGTTATTCATGTCTTCAAAACTGTCATCAATTTTCTATGTTTTATTCTATTAATTATTTACATAGGGATATTGATATGTTCAACTATAATTGTGGATTTGAAACTTCTCTCAGTTCTATCAGTTTTTACTTTATTTTTGAAGCTCTGTTAATTTGAAAATTTTATGTCATTTTGATAAATTGAATTATTTTTCATAACAGAGTATCTCTCTTTGTCCTATTCTTTCCTGTGTAATATGCATCTCTGATGTTCTTTATTTCTTTATCTTTTATTAATATTTTCATGACATATATTTTTCTACTCTTTTACTTCATGTCTTTGTGTTTAAAGTGAGTTTGTTTTTAAGAGGGCATATAGGTGTGTTTTGTTTTTTTATTAAATCTAAAAATTTGCACCTTTCAATTGGAATGTTTAGGCTATGTGATTATTGATAAAATTTTGATTATTTATCACACTGCTATTTGTTTTCTACTTGATACATTTGTTGCCACCCTTTCCATTTCCTGCCTTCCTATGGATTTATTATTTTTTATGATTCTTTTTTGCTCCATTGTTGGCTTATTAGCTATGCAGTTTTAAAAATAGTTGTTGCTCTAGGAGTTACTATATAACTCATCATCATCTACTCTCAAATAATACTTAGCATTTCATGTGTTGTGTAAGAAACATAAAACATTATACTTTCGTTTTATTCCTACAGTATTTTGTGCTGCTGTCAATCATACATTTTACTTAGACATAGGTAAAAAAGCTCACATAATAATTATATTTGCTTTGAATCATCAATTATCCTTTAAATACAGACTTAATAAAAATGAGAAAAAATGTTTTTATTTACCTATACATTTACCATTTTCTCTGTTATTTATTCCTTTGAGTAGACCTAAATTTTCATGTAGTATCATTTCCTTTTGCTGGAAAAATTTACTTTAACATTTCCTAAAGTGTTGTTCTGCTGGAGATGACTTCTCTTTGCTTTTGTTTGTCTGAAAAGATCTTTATTTCAATTTTTATTTTTGAAATGTTTTTGCCAAATATAAAAT
Organism: Lepilemur ruficaudatus; assembly: GCA_963574885.1. Lineage (NCBI taxonomy): Eukaryota > Metazoa > Chordata > Mammalia > Primates > Lepilemuridae > Lepilemur > Lepilemur ruficaudatus. Next base: position 56,781 of record CAUYRT010063665.1, on the reverse strand, counting down.
TCTGTGCTGGCATTTTTTATTTCATTACAGTAAATATGTCACTCTTGTTTTCCTTTGGCTTGTATAATTTTTGATAAGAAGTTTGTTGTATTCTTTGTTTCTCTGTAAATAATATGTCTTTTTGGCCTCTGACTACTTTTAATATTTTCAATGCTTTTAAAAATTGGATGTAATGTGCCCTTATATGGTTTTCTTCATGTTTCCTTCATGCTTTTACTTGAGGTTCATTGAACTTTTTGGATCTGTGGGTTTAATTTTTCAAGTTTGGAAATGTTTGGCCATCAGTTCCTCAAATATTTTTCTGATATTACCCATCTCTACTCTCTTTTTGGAAATCTAAGTTCACATACATTAGACTGTCCACATTCACTGAGACTCCATTTATTTTTTCATTAAAAAAACTCTATATTTCATTTTGAGTAATTTCTCTTCCTATATCTTCGAGTTTACTTATCTTTTATTCAGCAGTCTGTAATCTGTTGCAAATTTCATTCAGTATATTTTTTAATTCAGGTGCTGATATTTTTTCATCTTTAGAAATTTGATTTGAGTCTTTTAAAAATATCTTCCATTTCTCTCCTCATACATATATTTTCTTCTAACTTCTTGAACATATGGATTATATTTTAATAGTTACCCTGATATCCTTATCTGTTAATTACATCATCTGTTTTATTTTGGGTCTCTTTTTATTGATTGGTTTTTCTCCTGTCATGAGTGCTATTTTCTGCTTCTGTGCATAATTAGCATTTTTTTATTAGATGCTAGCCATTGTGAATTTTTTTACATTATTGCGTGCTGAATTTTGTTGTATCTCTTTAAATGTTGGACTTTGTTTCGAGATTCAGTTAGGTTTACTTGGAATAGGATCATCTCAAGTTTACCTTTAAGATTTGTTACGATGAATTCAGAGCAGCTTTTACTCTTGGATGAATTTGTTCCCACTACTGACGCTAAAGAATAGCCTAATGTCCCATGTATTAGGAAATCTTTTTATTCTGGCTGGTGGGAACTCACAGTGTGCCTGGGCCTGTGTGAGATTCAGGTATTGTTTCTCCTACTCTGTTCCAGTGATTCTCTTCCTGCTTCCTCTTCTCAAATGCATGTGCTGTACTTAGCTAAATAGTGAAGAGCCGCTGAGCCCCCTCTGCACATCTCTGGAGTTCCCTTTGCAGTTTCCTATTTTTTCAGTATTTTGTTCCACAAAAGCTAGCTTCTCTAGTCTCCCTTAACTACAGATTCTATCCTCTTGATTCTACAACACTACTGGGTTCTTTTGGGTTCTAAGACTCCCTCCATGGCTTGGAAATTCATCTGAGATTATACCTTGAGGCTGTGGTGGTATTTACTTCATAATCCTCTGTTGTTTATTTCCTAATGTCTAAAGAACATTGTCTTATGTATTTCTTGCAATTGCCTAGTTGTTTATTGTGAGTAGGTAAATCTGGTCCCTGTTACCCCAACATGGCCAAATGCAGAAGTTCCTAATCTTGTCTTTATGACCTTCAATCTCTAGGTGTATTAACTTACAGCCATAAGTAAATAAATATACTTACCCCAGTGTCATCATGCTTAAATTCGAATCCTCATTTCTTCACTAATGGCTCTGTGATCATGGGTAAATAGATCCACCTGTCTGGACTTTAGTTCCTTTATGCAAGGAAGGGATTGGATCTGATACTTTCCAGATCACATTCATTTGTCTCTATAGCTACTCCCAAGAAGAAGCCCCATTCTTAGGATGCAGAGGTTACAGGGCTCTAGAAGACATTCCTGTCAGTCAGAGAGGACAGGTTACGTGATGGCTGATGTTGGAGCATCTCTATAGAAGATACAGAGCAGGACACAAAATAAAAGTCCTTCCCTCTAACCATCTGGGCAAAAGCCAAAACATTCCAGGTCATCAGTTTTCACAATTCAGCCCCAGCAGATGCTATTCACATTTACCTATATGTGTTATTTCCTGGAGTTTTGCAGCATACTCTTACTATAGTGCGTAGCAGACCTAAAAACATCATGCTGCCATTAAGCAAAATACTAATTAAGCTGGTTAGAGCTTGGGCTGCAAAACTGTAGGCCAACTCCCAGCTCAATAAATACATAGCTCTCTAGAAATGTATCCTTTTTGTTCCCTTGGAGTAATCAGCCATACTCAAGAGAATCACTGAAGAGAGAAAGTTAAAGTTCAGAAGGGGCCACTCTCTGAAGGGCTGGGGGAGATCTGAAATAATTGTCTGCTTCTCTGGAAGATGAAACATTGTGTAAGATTATCAAAGGCCTTAGAGCTAGACTGTGCAGAGTTGAATTTCGGCTCTGCTTCTTTGTAGCTATGTGATCTTGACTACTCTATGTCTCAGTTTCCTGGTTTGTAATTTGGGTATAAACAGTACTTTCAACTTGATGTAATTGTTATATAATATATACAATATAACGATATAGTTGTTGGAAGGGGTGCATAATGGAGTTAATACATACATAAAGCAATGAAGGAATACATAAAATGAATTAATACAGAGAGTGAAACTTAGAAGAGTATCTGGTACTCAGGATACCTCAAATGTTAGCCATTTTATAATTCCTTTACTTAAAACTACTGATAGATTGTTAGGTGGGTCTTGTCTAACCTCAGGAAATAAGCTTTTCCTTGATTGCATCTGTCACAGTTTCTTTTACCTTTATTGTCTGTGCCCCATCCTACATGGCTCTGCTGTTGGCTAAGCTTCCAAGCTGCAAAACTGAATTTTGCAAATAATCTCCCACAATTGCTTAAGATGGTTCTCCTACCAGGAACATGTGCATTTTTATAGGGGACTCTGGAAGATACCAAAAACTTCCTACTTCTAAAAAATTAATTGCTTTCTCAGGCCATTCAGGCTGGGCTGCTGTGTCGCCCAACTCCAGGGGCTACCATACGTGACAGCCAATGAAGGAAACAATTTGGCGCAGTGGTTTTCAAACCTTGTTCGCTGGAATCTCTGGGATTGTGGTGGGGATACAGAGAGAACTCCAAGGCCTTTCGTTTCGCCCTGATACATGTAGGTCATTTTATCCTATTTCCATGTTTGACATCTGTCTACTTTTCTTTTTAAAGTAGATTTGAAATTCACTTGTTAAGGGTAGTTTTTCAAACCCTGTTTTAGTTTTTTTTTTTTTAATGAATGGATTGACAGACTACATGGAAAGATATTTTCAACAGTAGGTTAATCAAATTCCTGTGGTTTTGACTAAACCTGCCTGATTTGGGATAACGCATAGGATCTTCATAATCAAGCAGCCTGGTAGTGGTTACAAGCATACCTTCACTTCATCTTTGTCAAGTGTCCTGAACTCCATGAAGCTCAGTAAAACCCAAGTGTCATCCTGTGACTGACACACTGACTATTGAAGCAGCCAAATCCCTCAAATGCCAAACGTCTCTTGAATTTCCTATCCACGAATCCAAAGGGGATTTGCATAAAACTATTTTTCTGATTATAGAAACAATGGAGCCAAATCTTTTACATTTTTTTCCATCCTCTACTTTTGGCCTTTGCTTTCCCACCTTTCAGGGGTTTTTTTTTTCCCTTGCATTCACACAATTCAAACCTTTGAATGTTTAAATGTTGTCATTCACTAACAGAACTGGAAGAGGCGTTACAAAGACCATCTTGAGCAAGCTCCTACCAAGGAAGAAATTTCTGTTTATCATCTGTCATAGAATCCTACATTTTAAAATGCTATAAATAGAAACATATTGTAAAATTTCTTTAAAATACAGAGCACATCCTATAGAGACTGGCATCTGAAAATTGCCCAAGTTAAGTTACATAAAGTGCCTGAGGTAGTGTAAGGTAAAGGTTGGGTCCTCAAGTAAGAGTGACAGGGTGTATCAGCCATGGAAGGATTGCTAGGTGCAAAGGCTGCTGATGCCACAGCTATTTTCTTCCTGATCAAAAGCCTTATTTCCCCTCCTGTGAGTAGATCTAATCCCCATCCACTTTTCTCATTGAACCAATTATGTTTACTGCTTCTAATATTTTCTCTGCTTCACTGGCCTCTGGTCATTAAATGGAATCATTAAAGCCAAACACAGTAAGCTCCATTAATTCATATCTGGGGATGGCTGGGCAAAAGAGCTGAGTAGGTCATTGTGCTTTCGAGATGGGAAAAGACCACAAATTAGGTGTGATCCCCAACCTTGGTCCACCCTTTAAAAAGATTAGTGTTCTATAAATTGTTAATAGGTATTCCAAGAAAGAGGGTTTTATGGTCAAACCTGTTTGGCAAAGCTACATTCTACATCTATGTATTTATTTTTTACTATTAAAAATGACCAAAGCCCATCTTGAACAAATTTAAGCAGCAGAATGAAAAAAGGAGTAAGGGGTAATTTTTTTGGCCTAGAAACTGGGAATGCCAGATGGGGAGCTGACCTCAGGGACTTTGCCAAGAAGCCCAGTAATGCCACAGAGTCTTCTTTCTGTCTCTTCACAGACACTCCCACCCCTGAATCTTTTAGCTGTCCTGGTGTCTATGAATTTTGTAATTTTCTGGTGTTGATGACTTTCTACCATGCAATGGGATGATGGTGGTCATGGGGCATAGAGAGGAACATACTCACAGAGATATTAAGGTTAGCATCACCTCAGTTTACTGACCTCCTCGATGAAACAGAGGACCTTTCCAATGAAGAATATGTATGAAAAACTTCAGAGCAGGCTCTCGTTTTTCTGATTTGAATTACAGTCTAAACCTTAAATCACAGCCAGCATAACTAGGGGGTTGTGATTTGCCAGGATTTGGTTCCAAGACTATGCCCTGTGACCAGGGCATCAGCTTATGATGATTGGAAACTCCACCAGGATTGGGTAGGGAAGATAAGGAGGACTCATCAGAGGCAAGAGACAGTATGTGACAGAAGTCGGAGAAGGGATGCTGTCCCCATGAAAGAGGAGATGTCTCTAAATACCTTTGCACAGTGCAATCACCTGAGGACATTTAAAAACCACTGATGTCCAAGTCTCACCCTTAGTGATTCTGATTTAGTTTACCTGGAATGTAGCTCAGGAACTGGGATTTTAAAAAGTCCCCCCATTGATTCTAATGTGCAGCCATAGCTGAGAACCCCTTGCCCATTTCCTTTTCCAGGTCATCGTTTGATACATTACCAAAGATTAATCCTTCTAAATCTCAGTCCTCTGTGCTAATTAAACAAAGCCCTGATTCCAAATGAGTGTTTTCAAGACTCGTTAAAATTTGATTCCAACTTCTGTTTCCAGTCTTGTTTCACTTCTATTTTGTTCATACCCTGTGCTGCAGCAAATGTGGGATGTCTACCAGTGTCCAAGCATCTGTAAAACACCTGTAGTTTCCTATGGGTGATTATCCTATTTCTTCAACTTAGAACAGAGCTGTCCAACAGACTTTTTGCAATGATAGGAATGTTCTTCTGTGCTGCCTGATATAGTAGCCATCAGCCACATGTGGCTACTGATCACTTCAAAGGTGCTAAATTGTTAATTTTATTTCAGCTTAATTTAAATAGCCAGATGTGGCTAATGGCTACTCTACTTTTGATAGGGTGGACAGAATGTTTTATCCAGTGTGTCTCTATGAACATTCTGTTGAGATTTTCAAGGTTCATGGTGTGTAACCTCCTATCCTGATGATTTCCCTGATGTCACTCACCACTGAAGGACTCCTCTTCCTCTTGTTAATTACTGAGCACTCTATTTGGACCCTAGCTGTGGTACTTAATCTATTAATATACTGCCCCATATTACTTTTTCTATTACTCCTGCCTGCCCCCCCTTCCCTGGTATTTGAAATTTCCTGAAAGAAGGACCTGATTAGAAGGCTTATGTTTAATAAAAACTCAATAAGCATTTGTTAAATAAATGCAGGCAAAATTACACCAACCCTAAATGTCTGTACACACGTATGCATTGCAGAAGCACAAAGGCACACACGTTACTAAGCGATGGATACATACACATGGAGGTTCATATGTTCAAAAGTGTTGCCAGTTAGATGGAAGGCACGTGTCCTGGGTGCATGAGAGAAACTGGGTGAGCAGAATAGGTAGGAAGGGATGACTAATCCATAAAGTGACCACAGGGTGCTTGCCTATTTTATTTGGCTTGGAGGCAAAAATAATTTTGGAGATCGGATGTACAAATGATTTTTATTAAAGTAAATGAGGAGACGTGGCCACTCATATATATTCTAAATTAATAGTTCATGGAGAACCCTGGGATCTTCCCTGGCAAAGTAGTTATAAATTCATTCGGACCCACCCTTTTTTCCAGAATTGGTTTGTAAAATGATGAACTCTCCCTTCCTTAATTTTCTGCCGATGCTACTGTCACTGCTGGAGAATAGAAGACTATTACTCCAAAGAGCATCTGAGACTGACTGAATCAGGTCCGAAACATTATTGAAATAAGATAAACTCAACTATTTTCTGAGGAAAGAGAAGTTCTTTTTAAAAAATGTGGTCCCTTCTGAATTATGGGCAAATGTCACCAACTCGTTTTCAATGAAATTTTATCTATTAACAGCAAGGACCTGGGACGAGGCTCTGAGCTGCTCCTGGGAGCTCAGCAGCTGGGGTTTCTTTCCCCTGAGATCATGGGTAATGGAAGCAGCTGAGGCTGGAGGTCATTAACATTTTGAGAACACTGCAAACTGACACTGTGTGATGTTGTGACATTTCATCCCGAGACATTTAATCTCTTTTAATCAGTGTTTATGTTGGCAATACTTCATAGTTATTTGCTTTCACGTAAAAATGGAACACTTCAGCATGTCATTAACATAAGGCTAATTTACTGATCACTCATTGCAATTGTTTCTAGATCTTTTTCTCACTTCCTCTTTCTTTCTGTCCCTCCTTCCCTTCTTCCTTTCTCCTTCCCTTTTTTCTCTTCATTGCTTTTTACTTTCCTCTTGTTCATGCTACTTTGAAAGCTTTTCTAATTTTTCCCTTTGCTGATATTCTTCCTGGCCAGTTGGTTGGTTGGGGTTCTCATACCCTCTTCTTAGTAAACTAAGCATGGAATCTGGAAGAAAAACGATCTCACCTCTCTGACATATACTCGGGGTCCCCATTGTCCTTGATTGGGAACAACTTCTCCTTTGAACGTTGCTCCTGGATGGCTCAGCCGAACATGATTTTGCCTCTCCCCAGCCTTCCTTCTCTCTTCGGCTTAGGATAATGCTGAAAGCTTCTGGTGTTTGTCTTCCTGCTGCCATTTCTCTTTCCTCTGTTTGTGCCGGATACCATACTTCGTCTTATTTAAAGTTACTTAAGTTTTCTTCCCCCCAAAACCTTTCTGTTAAATGCAGAACTGATAATTATTGATTATTTTATACCAGAGAAATAGTGTATTCCTTAGTGTAAAAAAGTGGTTGTACATTTCAATCCATGAACAAGGTGTAATTTTCTTTATTTTAAATAAATTGCCATAATTTCTATTATAAATCGCTTGTTTTGCCAAGTGGTCAAAACCTAATCTCAGTTTAGGGCAGAGTTTCTCCACCTTGACACTATTAACATTTTGGGCTGGGTAATTCTTTGTTTGGGGGAGCTGTCCTGTGCACTGTAGAACATTTGGTGGCATCCCTGACTGTGCCCACCAGATACCAACAGCGCCCCCCACCCCGTCATAACAACCAAACATGTCTCCTGACAGTGCCAAATGTCTGCTGAGGGGCAAGACATCTCCCTGTTGAGGACCACTGGTTTAGTAGAGTGCCCCTCTCTTTCTGTGGGATTTGCTTATGATCTAGGACAGGGATTTACGGATAGAGGGAGGCCTGTCCTTGGCATCATTCTGTATCCACACAGGTGCATCTGGGGGGGTCCCATTCCCACCAGTGACTTAGAGCCCTGGGGCATTTACCTTGGTCTAAGGGCTCAGAGCAGCTGTCTCTGCTCTGCTCTCAGGTACAAGGGAACTTCTCTTCCTGTTGGGGCTACAACATGCTCCCTGAGGTGGCCTCAGGCCTTTCTGCAGTGCCATTCTAGGGAGCCAGGCTGGGAGACTTGCCCCAGCTTCTACTCTGAGGCTAGGGACCCAGCTCTGTCTAGTGAAAACTCTAAAAAGCTGTACACCAAAAATTAAAAATGTGGATGAAACAGACAAATCCAGAAAAAAATAGCATAAAATTGATTCAAGAAGGAATAGAAATCTTGAATAGATTCGTAACCATAAAAGAAATTGACTTAGTAGTTAAAAATCTTCCCATAAAGAAAATGCAAGATCGAGATGGTTTTTGAGTGAAATTTATAAAATATGTAAGGAATGAATATCTTCAATCTTATACAAATTCTTCCAGAATATAGCAAAATAGGAGACACACCTTCAACACATTCTATAAGGCTAGTCTAATGGTAACATCAAGTTCTAACAAAGGCAATGCAAGAAAGAATGATTATAGGTGAGTTCCATTAACTAAACCATGTGAGGAATCATAAATGCAGTATTACCATGTGAAATCCAACAATGCATTAAAAAAGATAAGGTATTATTGTTAATCTGTATATATCCTAGGCAGGCAAAAGTGTTTTAATATCAGACAATATAGGTACTATATTAACAGATTAATGGGAAAATGATCTTATTATTTGCAGCAAAACATTTGATAAAATTCATTCATAATAAAAACTCCTGAAATTCCAGAATAGAAGGCATCTGTTCTAATCTGACAAATGGATCTATCAAAAGTATACAGTAAACACTATACTTGATAATGAAATACTGAAAATCAGAATAACACGATTGACTACCGTCACTATTCTTATTTATTAATGTTCTTGACATTCTAAGTTATGCATTTAAGAAGGAAACATAATCTAAAATGATCAGAAAAGAAGAAACAGAACTATCATTACTTTTGTACATGGTAAACCCCAAATAAGATGCAGGAAAATTTTTAGAAATAATGCAAGTTTAATCAAGTTCTTAGTGGTACGATCAACATCTAAAAATAGCAATAGAGTTTAAAATCAATTAAAGAGATAACATTTAGCATTATAACACACAACATATAGGAATAAATCAAAAGATGTGCAAACTTTGTTGAAAAATTAAAAAACTTTATTAAAAGACATTAAAGACTGTATGTGTGTGTATAAAAATAAATACATAAGCATATATTAATAATATCTTCATGAGACTAAAATAATAAAGATGGAAACTATGATCTATAGATTAATCTGATCTATGCATTAATCAAAATAGCTATTGTATTTCTCATGAAGCTTTCTGAACTAAAGCTAAAGTTTTATAGACGATTGAATGTCCAAGAGAAGATAATCTTAAAGAACACAATGTAAGGACTCATTTTATCAGATGTCAAGATTTGCTATAAAGCTGTGTTAAGACAGTGTTGAAATAACACAGACAGGGACTAATAGGGCAACAGAAGAGTAAAGAGCCCATCAAGACACCCACACGAATATGAAAGCTTGATATATGACAGCAGTGACACTGTAGGTCAGTCAGGAAAAGATGAGCTATTTAGTAAGTGGTGCTATGATCATTTGTAATCCATCAGGAAGAAAGGAAAATGGCATTGCTATCTCCGAACAAACTGAGGTAAATGAGAAAGGAATGATAATATTTGAAAACCAGCAGACTGTATTTGCAAACACAAGCAGTTGCCTTCAGGCTGTAGTTTGCTGAATTCTGTTTAAAAGGCAATACAAGAGAGTATCTGTAATCTCAGGATAGAGAAAGACTTTTTAAAGCCAGAAGACAGTGCACCGTTGACAGGAAACATTGATAAGTTCAGCAACACTCAAAGGAAGAATTTCTGTGTATCAAAAGATTCCAGAAAGAAAAATTCAAAGCCCCAAACTGGGAGGAGATATTTGCGACACAGAAAAAGATTGAGATTTAATATTCAGAACATATGAAGAAGTATGATAAATTAAAGGGTAATTTTTATTTATTTATTTTTAATTTCAGAATATTATGGGGGTATAAACATTTTGGTTGCATATAATGCCTTTGCTTTGCCCAAGCCAGAGCTACAACTGTGCCCTTCCCCGAGACAGTGCGCTCTGCACCCATTTGTTGTGAGATTCCCCACCCCCACCACCCTCCTCCCATCTGACTGGTGCCCGATGAATATACTTCCATGTGAGCACATTAATGGTGCTCAGTTAGTACCAATTTGATGGCGAGTGCATGTGGTGCTTGTTTTTCCCATTCTTGTGATACTTCACTTAGAAGTATGGGCTCCAGCTCCATCAAGGATAATATAAGAGGTGCTAGTTCACTGTTTTTGGGTACTGAGTAGTATTCCATGGTATACATATACCACATTTTACTAATCCACTTATGTATTGATGGGTACTTGGGTTGTTTCCACATCTTTGCAATTGTGAATTGTGCTGCTGTAAACATCAAGTGCAGATGTCTTCATTATAGAATGTCTTTTTTTTTTCCTTTGGGTAGATGCCTAGTAGTGGGATTGTTAGATCAAATGGTATTTCTGTTTTTAGTTCTTTTGGATATCTCCAAATTACTTCCCACAGGGGTTGCACTAATTTGCAGTTCCACCAGCAGTGTAAGAGTGTTCCTATCTCTCCCCATCCATGCCAGCATTTGTTGTTTTGGGACTTTCTGATAATGGCCATTCTCACTGGAGTTAGGTGATATCTCACTGTGGTTCTGATTTGCATTTTATAGGGAAATTTAAACAACACAATAGAAAAATGTGCAAAAGATATGAACAGGTATTTCACAGATAGGGAAACACAATAGGCATTAGTTACATAAAACAACATAAACCTCATTTTGCTAGTGCAATTTAAAAGCATAATGAATTACCATTACACGCCCGATCTATTGACAAGTATACAAACTCTGACCATATGTAATAATGGTGAATGTACAAATCACGGGAGACTATTTGATGGTGCTGGTGAGATGCTCACAAGGTACAATCACTGTGAGCAAGTTGACACTATTTTGTAAAGCTGAACATGCACATACTCCATAACTCAGCAATTCTACTCCTGCATATATTACGAACACAAATACTTGCTCATGTATCCAAAATATAGGTATAGAAATATTTGTATCAGCATCATAATAGCAACGAATTGACAAAACATGTTGACTTTAAGAAAATGGATGAATAAAAATTATAGAATATTCATAAATTAGCACATCTCTTCTGCAGAGAGGATGAACTACAACAACGTGCATCAACATGGGTGACTATTAAGGAGTAATATTAAGCCAGGTGCAGTAGCTGTGCCTGTAGTCCCAGTCACTCGGGAGGCTGAGGCAGGAGGATCGCTTGAGTCCAGGTGTTTGAGGCTGCAGTGAGCTAAGATCGCGCCACCGCACTCCAGCCTGGGCAACAGAGTGAGATCCTGTCTTTCTCAAATAGTAATAATAATAATAATATTGAGTAAATAAGACAAGACACAAAAGAATAAATATAAGATAAACACTTTTTTAAAAAAAAAAGCAAAGGTGTGATTAAAAATTAAAACTCAGGCTGGTGGGCCTTACTGGTGCGGAGTGAGGAAGGAGGGAACAGTGATGAGTGATATTGATGATGTTTGTGTTTTTGATATCCTTTTGATGTTCATCACTTGCAAATGTTGCATACATTCCTTTTGCATATAAAATACTCCCAAATAAAAAAATCCAAAGCAAGTATCCCTTCTCTCTATTAAATTGACACAAATTTGTCAAGATTTTTCCCCTAATACCCTAAAACAATCTCTCCTTTCTTAAAAATCACTTTTTGTCCTCTTTACCCCCCTTTTGTCCTTATTGTGCTTATTTTTATCCAAATCATATTGTTTTGTATTGTATTGTTTTAGTGCACTTTTTTTTTTTTAACTGTATACTCCACTTGATGGTAAGGTCCACGTGACCCTGATTTCCCAGTTACCTCCATCCTGTTTATTTCTGCACTTCTTGGCTCTGCCCTGTGGTCTCCCAGGCTGAAGACTACATCACCCCACCTCCCTTACTCTTGTATTTCCAGCTGGGTTTGTCCAAGGGAAGCCATGGCAGGAGACTGGAGTGTGGGAGGAGAGAAGTTGGGATACGTCTTTCCTCAATGTTCCTGTCTTTGGACAGTATCTGCAACACTCAGGACTTTCTCCAGGCAGCTCTTCCTCTGTGTCTCAAAGTCTCACTGGTTTCTGTATCATTATGTTCTCCTCACCCCTTCAACAACATTAGGTGTGCTGGTAGCTTCTCACTGTTGCTGGTCTTGGGGAGCCTCAACCTCACTTGTTTATGCCCTAAGTATTTTCCAACATATATAAATAGCTCTTTCATCAAAACCATTTAATTTGTAGCATTTGGGGTAAATTTCGATTCTTACCAGAATTTTAGTTTGTCTCATTCACTGCTGTTTCCTCAACATCTAGAATAATACTTAACACAGTAGGAACCAAAAAAAAAAAAAAAAAAAAAGAGAGAGACAAATTGAAGAGCTTATGAGATTAATTATAATCACCATGTGATATTGCCCCACCAGCAACAGTTAATTAGGTCAAGTTAAAGTTGGGAAATTGACTCAAAGACAATGCATTCACCTACTGGCTAGCAGCAGCCCAGGAGGTGGTTTGGCATAAGAGTTTTGCCAAAACAAAATGATAGTGACTAAATAACAGCAGATTCTCTTCCTTGGAGAATTTGAGTGGCAAATACAAGGAAAGTGTTCCAGTTGGTAGTGAAGGCTGATGTTAAAAAAGATACAGAAGACAAGCAACAGAGACTATCAGGTGGCAGTAGTTATGAGAGGCTATAAATATGAACAGGCTATGGGTACATTCCGGTTCGAAGTACAGATGTCATGACTAAGCAGAAACTGAAAAATATGCAGCAGTAGAGATAGAGAGGGTTGCTGAGTCACCATATTGGCCAGAGATTGTCTACAGAGTGACAACTTAATGTTGGTAGTAAATGATTTCAGACCCTAAATCATCTTTCCTCTCCTTTGACATCCAGGCTATACCTGTTATGGGATTAGAAAGGATTCTCCTTTTTTTTCTGCATATGTGTTTTTATAACAAACTTCTCATTATCTGAGGTTCTAGCAAATATAGAAAGTTAGTGGAAAATCAAAGCTTCTGGCCCCCAGTGTCGTATTATGTTATCAATCAAAGTTTAATCCTATATATCATTTTTTTTTCTTATTCTAGCTTAGTTTAGGGTAAGTTGAAAACCCCATTCTTTGATAGCTTTACCATACCATGATTTCTGTCTAATGTTTCTTTCCTTTCACATTACCTGTGAGTTTTGGAGAACATCAACAACAACCAGAAAGGTAACCCACAGGGTAAGCCCATATTTGCCCTAACTTCATTATATGTATTTTTACAGGTGATCTAACTTATAAGAGGAGAAACAGAAAAATATAAATGTCTGGAGATGACAATGAGGAGGAGGACATAAAAGATTAGTAATTTTATTCTTCCTAATATCCCAAATCTTGAGCAGAACTTCTCTGAGAACAAAGGCTCGGGAGGAACATCAGCTTGACGAGGGAGCAAGACAGAGGATGAAGTGGTAACCCACAGAGAGGGAGAGGACAGATAGCAGCAGCCTCAGGGGCGTGCAGAGAGCAGCCTGGCGCTGAGGAACACATTCTTCTGAACGGATTTATAAACAGGTGATTAGTATTAGAGTCATGTAGGGGGTGTCATTTATCTGAAATGTCCCAAAGCCCTAGACAGAGCATTTTCCTGAAGACTCTTTTACAAAATGTGAACTCAAATTGTTTTGAAAATTGGCTGATGAGTCCAAAATAATAATTAAAAAAAAGATAAATAGCAAATGCATCCAGTTCTAGTGAAGTACCTGAAAATGACCAATAAATGGATGTCAATTTTAAGTCTTCATCTCACATTTTCCAAAGTTACCTGAAAGTAGTTTTCTAAAAAATATATGGTAACTCAGACATACTGTGTGTTCAATATTAAGTTAGATACCTTGTATTCTGAGCCAAAATTAGGAAGGATTTTGTGTTGCTTCTGGTGCAAGAGGTGGGAACAAACATGACTGACTCTTAGTGAGCATACAATTCAATGGTAGGAATGGAATGTCAGCATCCTAGGTGTATTAGTTGTGAGCTTTCATGAGTCAGTGGAATCTGTTAACTAGAGTTCAGCTGGGAGAACTTCTATTGTTTTGTGATTATAATTACATGATTAACCAATAATATCAAAATAACTAATATAGTCTGAAAGGATAAACACAACGTATCCAGAAGAGCCTCCAATATTTGGGCTACAAAGGACTTGACACTCTGGATCACATTCTGATCTTAATTTTGGGATGTGACTATGACTTTCAGATGAAGGAGAACAGCCATTGTTTGTCCATCCAGATCCTTTATACACTATTCATTTAAAATAGTGTTGACTTTAAAAAATGGTAACTGAAAATGTTTTTCTGCGGTAAATGGAAGAAGTGAAAAATTCAAATAGACTTGTGAAATTCACCATCATTTACGCTTGGATGCTAATGATGTTAAGGAAAATAACTTTTGCATTATAGCACATTTAAAGGATTTTCAGGAACATTATCTCATTTGAGCTTCACACCCCTGTGAGCTCAGTACTATAGAGAAAGTCACCACCCCGTTTCAAAGAAGAGGGAGCTGAGGCCCCAGGAGATTAAGTGATTTGTCCAAGCTTTTACAACATGAATACACAGCCATAACTCAAATCACATCACTTCACATTTTATTTCTCCCTACTACAGCATGTTGTGCAATTAAGCATCTTGAGCAGGAAAGCGCAACAGGAAACAAAGCAATGAGTTGCTATTATTTTTCCCTTAACTCCGTTACCATGTGACTGTACAGGTTTCTCTTCCCTGCTAGACTGAGCTACAAGAGAACAGAGTTCAGCTCCCTTGAATGTCAGCCCTTCTCATCTATGTATGTCTGGGGACATATTAATTGGCTGAGCTGAATTCTAAAAGATGAAGCTTTACCCATTTTACGAATAAGAATACATTTTAGGAGCATGTTGTATTACTTCTAAACAAAATTTGGTGTTTTGTGAAAATAGAAAGAAGAAAAAACGTAGAGGTTTGAAAAGGGAGAATAATCGATGTCTTTTCAAAAGAACCGCAGGACATAGTTCATGTCATGAAAATGATTCTCACATTCTTAGTTCTTATATGTACTTGTTAAGTCAATGATTTTTCTATTTTTAATTCACTATTTTATTCTTTATTTTCATTAATGTCTTCATGCTAATTCCTTTGTGTGTTACTCTTTTTTCTAATTACTTCATTTGAATGTTCATTTTTTTAAATATTGAAAGTAAAAGGTTTTGAATTGCCTGAATATACATTTGGTATGTCTTATCAGCTTTTTTTAAAATTAAAAATAACTACTTTTTTTCCTGATAATAAAATTCATTCAATACAGAAAAACATGAACAAGAAAGTAAGAATCACCCATGGTCTCAGCAAGAGAGCAGGAATCTGCAAACTACACCCCACAAGCCAAATCCAGCTCACTGTATGTTTTTCTGCAAAAAAAAAAAAAAAAAAAAAAAAAAATTATTGGAACATAGCCACACCCATTTGTTTACACATTGTCTCTGGCAGCTTTTGTGTCCTAGTGGCAGAGGAGAGTAGTTGTGACAAAGACCAAAGGGCCTGCGAAGCCCCAGATATTTCCCATGTAGCCCTTTACAAAAAAATGTGCTGATTCCTGACTTAGAGAAAAACCAGTAATATTTTGGTCTCTCTATCTCAATCTGTTTATTTTTGATATCAAAATATTGATCAGTCTATGTATCTTTCTATCTATTTGGGGGTAAATAGTATCAGTAGTTTCCTAATGTCAATTTCCCCCCTTAATTCTTATTTTTAAAACCTTGACTATTTGAGGGAATCTAATGCTTAGATAAAAATGCTTAATTTTCTAGACTTCCTTCAATTAAGTGATGTTGGGATATAGTTCTGAACCATGAGGTTTCATCAGTCACTGATTTCTACAGAGCATACAAATTAAACAGCTTAAATAACAATTTAAAATTTTGTTTAAAATTTCTGAGCACTTCTGCTGGTCTGGGCAGGTCTCAGTTGATGATGGCTGGGTGCACTGGTGTGTCTGTGGTCAGCTGGTGGCTGGGGAGGCCTCTGGGGGATCACTCAGCTCTCCCCCACCTGCCTTTCACATCCCTACAGGTGGTTAGCTGGAATGTTCTTTGTGGCAGTGCCTGTAGTTCAAGAGAGAAAGCAGAAATGTGCAAATTCATTTTCAAATCTCTGCTGCACCAAGTTTGCTACTATCCCAGTAGTCAAATCAAGGTACATGGCCAGACTTGCAGTCACAACCAAAGAGCATGAATATGGAAGGCATGAGAAATTCAGTCCATAAATGCAATAAATTTACCAGATAAACATAGGTAAAAGTCCACGGACAGGGCATCCCTGCCCAAATAAAAAGAGAAAGTATTTCTGCTGCCTGAAATAGAGATGTGAAGTATGGCGGTGTGCTCACCATCTTCTGCCTTTGAGGTGACAGATGTAAGGACCAAGGTTTATCTATCTGTTTAATTATGGTAGAGCAGAAAGATAGAAAGATCCCACATTCCTAATGGTCTGTTTGAGCCACTTCAGCAGTTGTGAAATAAGACGATTGTAGTATGAGTCAAATAAACCCTACCTGATTTAGCTGCTAAAGGAAAGTTTCTGAATTTTGCCGAATATTTTTCAAAAAGTCAATACTATATTGATAGCATTTCTCAATAGTACATATAAATCTAGTTCATTTTCAAAAATGACTTCTAACATCTGGCTCTACCAAAATTTATTTAACAAATCTCCTTTTAAGATATTTAAATAGATTCTAGATTTTCACTATTATTTAATACAAATAGTGCTTCAGCTCATCCTTGAATATATATCTTTGCACACTTCCTCAAATGTCTCTGTAGGGTACATTTTGAAGAATGAACATGTTTACTTTACATCGGTAAACGTGTGACAAGAAAATCCTGCAAAAATATTTGGTAAAATTTATTCTCTTATCAAAAATTTATGAATGTGCTTATTTTCCCAAAGCTGCTCCAAAATTGGATTTTGAAAATCTTTAAAGATTTTGTCAATCTAGCCAGGCGTGGTGGCTCACACCTGTAATCCTAGCACTCTGGAAGGCTGAGGCGGGTGGATGGCTCAAGATCAGGAGTTCGAAACCAGCCTGAGCAAGAGCAAGACCCCATCTCTACTAAAAATAGAAAGAAATTAATTGGTCAACTAAAAATATATACAAAAAATTAGCCGCCACGGTGACGCATGCCTGTAGTCCCAGCTACTTGGGAGGCTGAGGCAGGAGGATCGCTTGAGCCCAGGAGTTTCAGGTTGCTGTGAGCTAGGCTGACGCCACGACACTCTAGCCAGGGCCGACAGAGTGAGGCTCTGTCTCATAAAAAAAAAAAAATGTATCTCATATTTGTTTTAATTGATAATTCTTTGAGTTTTAGTAAGGTTGATCCCTATTATGTACATTTCTTTTATGAATTTCTGTCTATATCTTTTAGTAATTTTTCTACTGGTTTGCTTTTTTCTTACTACTTTGTGTTTGCTCTCTCTGTGCTGTAATATGATTACTGATTTTTTGCTGTGCTTATATGGTGTATACATGTTCTCCTAGTTTATGGCTTTTTCTTTGTTAATGTATCTTTTCCACGAAGACGTTCATTTTTGTTCAGAAAAACTTGTGTTTTTCAAAAATAAGATTTCTAGATTTTCTTCATGTAGGTAAATCCTTTTTAAAACTACACAAATATTTTTCCTATATTTTCTTTCCATTACTTTTGTGGTTTTTAAATATGTTTAAATCTTTACTACATTTAAATTTTTTGTGTATATAGTGTGTGTATAAATAGAACTTAATTTTGTTTCAAATAAATGTCTATTAGTAAAAGTGGCTTTTGTTTAGTGTGTGTATATGCATGTTATTTTTGTCTGGTTTGGTCTTATTTTGGCTTTGAAAAATTAATAGGAAGATTTTATCTTTCTCCTCATGATCTGGAAATGTTTAAATAACATAAGAATATTTTTAAAGATTTGCAAAGACTTTCTATAAAAATCAGCAATTTTAGACAGTAACTTTATTTCATTTATAGGCTTGGTTTGTTCAGGTTTTCTTCCCCTCCACCCCCAAAATTTCTTTTGACAGTTTACATTTTCTTAGGAAACTACCAGTGTTTAGCTAGTGGTTTGTCTTTCAAAATTATTTTCCCACCCATCTGCAGGCAATTTACTTTCATATAAATTTACTAATTCCAATTTCTATTTTCTAATTTATTTCTGGTTTTATCTTTATTCACTCTTTCATTTAGACTTTCTCAGGGATTTTCTTGTTGCTGGAGTTTTTGAACTGAGTATCTCATTTAATTTAATTTATTGCTATATTACTAGTATTTTATTTTTTAAAATGTTTACAGATTTAGGGGTATAAGTATAGTTTTATTAAATGGATATATTGTGTAGTGGTGAAGTCTGGGCTTTTTGTGAATACTGAATGCATTATTATTTAGTGGTATGTTTAAGGTTATAAATTTTCCTCTATGTATAGCTTTGACCATATGTCTTAGTTTTGAAAATGAAATATTAATATTTTCATTTTTAATTTATAATTCTTTTGACTTATTCTTTTAATCATCAATTTTCTGAGGTGGAGTTTTTACATTTTGAGGAGAATGGGTTGTTTGGGTTACATTTCAATTGTAATAATGTTATAATTTACTAGTTTATGGAATTCTAGATAAAGAAAATTGATCTACATTATTAGTACTGTTTGTTTGGTATCTATTAATATTTTCCTGGAGGTTTAATATATGGGCAAATTTTATAAATAATTTACAGATACTTTATAGTGAATTGCCTACTTTTATGGCAATATGCAAAATATATAATGCCATATATATGCTTTATGTCACCAGTAAATAGACACAAACATGTATGAGTATTTTATATTACTGTGTTACTCAGTGTAATCCTTGAATCTTCTTTGACTAAATGCCCTGAGATGCTGTTGAAGCAGATTCCTGGGCCCCATTCCTAAAGACTCAGGAATGAGTGAGTCTAAAACTCAGAGCCCTTATGCAGTAAGCGTGCTCTGTGCCGAGTAGGAGATGGGAGTGGCTCAAAGCAAAGTCCTGTACATTCAGATCTTTTATTTGACATTTTGTGATTTACTCCACTCAGCTGACTTTGTTTAGCAGTAATACAACTAACTACTTCTTTTTCTTCTTCCCCTTTCTGATCTCCAGACTAGCTCTCAGGGTTAGAGAATTTATGACATATTGACACTCTGTGTCCTATCTCAATCTTATTAAAAATTTATTTTGGATTGTAGCCATTTCCTAGTTTCACTGGGCATGAAGTTTTTTCTAATATTATTTTTCTGTTCTGGTGGTTTTAAAGAGAGAACATTTGCCACTGTTTCGCCAGAAGTTCTTTTTGAATTTTTTTCTTCAATTCTGCTATTTCTCCTATTCATCTCAGTCTGTAATTTTATCTCATCTCTTATCTATTGCTTTACGAAGCCTATGGTTCCTTTAATTTTCTCGAGTGCAAAGCATATTCTGCCTAAAAAAAATTTGGAGTCAATCTTCTTAATCTGGTTTCAGTATGCTACATTTATTTTCTAATTTTAAATATTCTTCTCGCATAGTTTCTCCATTTTCTCTTCTTTCCTATTTTATTTCAACAACACAGGTTTATGTAAGTTTGATCTTCCCACTCCCCAGAAATAGTGTAGTTTTATTTTGGAGCTCACTACATATTTCTCAGGGAAATATTAAGATCTTTCCTTTGAAATATAAGATGGGAAATTTAGCTTTATCATACATCAGACAGTTCTCACTGTGTGTATTCAACAGCCTGAGAATGATAGGAGGAAATTTGAGTCCCTTGTGAGTCACAGTGGGTAATGTGATAAAATTTGGTGAAATATTTCTGATGTTTGAATAATTGTAACAGAGTCTGTTTTGGGAAGGTAGATGTTATCCTTTCCTGCCAAGTGATGTAGACATCCTTTATGGAGCCACCTTGTTCAGGGTGAACTCGTCACACTAGTGAGAAGGCGCTTGACAGGAATGGCCCATGGTCCAGGTACTTTCTGTCTCAGAAGGTGTATATGTTTTCTCCACCATGGATAGCTGCCCTTGGACTCCACAGCCTGGACTCTTTACTACCATGTTATACCTTCTTTCAACCAATGTTTACTGAATGCTGATAATACAAAGCCCTGAGCTGGCAGGACAGCATGATAGGATCTCATGGAGAGCATGACATGTTTAGATCAATACATGGGCTTTGCTTATGCAATGTGCTCACTCTCCCCTCACTTTTATGAGCCTTTCGATGTACATGTTTGCTGCTGTCTCTCCCTGCCTTTCTCTCCTGGATGTGCACATAGACACTATAATAGCCAAAAAGCATTCAGCCAGACAGAGCAGAAGGAGAATGGAAGTATGAACCATCTACAAATGGAACTATCAACCTCTGGATAACTGAAATTTAATTAAACCCTATTATGATTTTTTTGTTCTGTTTTTCTAAGAGATTTTTCCAAGACTGTCTAGCAGTAAGCTAAAACAAGGTAGTTGTTTTGTAACTTTTGTTATAGGCCTACTCTTTCAGGTATCTTCTAAAGATTGATATGATTATGAAACCACTAATTGATCAAACATTCTGTTCAGGTCTTCCTTTTTTTTAAAACTGCAGTTGATATTTTTCCAGGCAACAGGAAGTGTCATGATTCAATTGGCTGAGGGAAGCAAACAGAACATTTTTCTATAACTACTCAGGCAGAGGTCAGTTGCCAGGATTTTTTTGTCCATCCCCATGCAGTAAGGTGATTTCTTTTCTCTTGTCTTCAGCTGGACACCAATATGAGACAGCTCAGGGTCCCCTCTGCTGCTTTACGTGATTGATTTTTGAAGCAGGAGAAGCATCCCTTTCCCTGCATGAAAATCTGAATCTACCAAGTCTTCTGCAGGGAACTTCTGGGGCACAAAGCCTTCGTCTCAAACTTTGTTTCAGAGTGACTCGGGAAATTTGAAAAGCTGACCCAGGCAGCTATGCAAATGCAGTCTAATACCCATAGACTACCAGAGATGGCAGGTCCAGAACACCCAACCCTACCTTTCTGCAACTATGCCTGGCAAGTCGTATTGATGAGGTTCTCTTGACTATGCTATGCTCATATCTAGCCTTTACATTTTTTCTGGTATTTCATAGGCTAATATACTTCATAGGCTAAGACCAAATAATCCAAGTTAATAAAAGCAAGTAAGCAAACACGTACCTATTTGACATCATTGCATGGAACAACAAACCATCTAGGCAGCCCTTATGGTTCTTAAGTTTTCCTTTCATATTCACCAGAGTTTTCAACCATACTTCCAGATTTTGCCATATTCTTTAGCTCTTTTCCTTATCATACAAATGAGAAAGCTTAAATAATAATTGTAATTATACCTATTATTATACTTCTGAATAGAAGTAGGATGCCAGGTATCTTGGCCTGTCTTGAACTAGGATTCCTGATTTTGGTAGAATCACAGACTGATTTTCTTTACTCCATTTAGATTTCTTTTAGCTCCCTGGTTGTTCTCCTCCACTATACTGCAAAAGCTACTACTACTGAATGAAAACATACTATGTTTCTAGGCATTTTACACCATTATCTTTAATTATCCCAAAGCCCCTAGCAGGCATATATAATAATTGTGTTTCAGAAATAAATAAATTGAGGTTAAACTAGTAAGTTGTGGCATCTCTTGATCTATATGAACTTGTGCCCTCACTCAGACTCTCTCTCATTCAAACCATGGAAGTTTTAATTTATGTAAAAATAAAAATTTTTATGCCAATAGAAGTTTTCAGGGTTTGAGGATGATATCCATAAAATTATCATAAACTGGTTCACTTTCCTATTTCTCACACAGGTTTACATGTAGTTCTTGAAAGCTTTTCTTGCTTTGTGAAAGTCTGTTTTTTTGTAGCTTGACATGAAGAGTAAATATTCAAAATCTAATAACTTCTGTATCACTACATGTAGATATCAAATCTAGATCATGTAAGTTCCTCTGTTTTTGGAAAAGAAAGAAGCGAGGTTTTTGTAAAGAGGATTAAATAAACTTCCCCCAAACCCAACCTCAGGAGGGGATTTCCCTTAGCTTTAAAAACAAAAATAAAAATTTGAACAGTTCATAAATTTTAAATCCAGTCTGTCTTTTTCCCAGGAAGCTTGGATTCTCTTGCCAGTGGGTGATGATCAGTATACGTGGGTTAGTCAGCACCTGTGCTCTTCTTCCCCTGCTTCCATTTCTCTCCGCAAAGAAACTTGCAATTATTTGCACTTAAGGGTCTTCCCTAGAGATGATATTTGAAGCTGTGAACTGGATTTGACATCTGAGATAGGAGGTAAATAGAGACAAGAGGAAGATGAAATTAATGCCGGAAGCAAGTAAAGAAGGCAGTCAGCAGTTTCAGAAGGTAAAAGAATGGCAACAGCCTTATCTCTCAAAGTCAAAGGGACAGAGCATTCAGGAAGGAAGAAGTCATTGCTAGGGTTAGATGCTATGTAGAGTTCAAGGATAACAAGAATTGAGAAGAGAGCCATTGGTTTGAATGATCAGGAGCACAATAATCTCTTTTAACAATACAATTTTAGAATTCAGTGGTAGAGGCAAAAGCTGGATTCAAAGAGTTCAGAAGGGAGAAGTAAAAAGGCTACACCCATGGGGGCTATTGTTATATTTTTTGTATTGTTTCATTGTCTTGATATTCTTTCTTAATAATCCAACCAAAAGTCTGATCCAAAGTTGATTTATGTATGTATGTGGTTATTGACATTGAAATGTTTAAAATAAATTTTAAAAATACGTTTTCTAACTAAGGCTAATTTTTCTTCCCTCAAAGCTGAAAAGACTGCATTATTAAGACCATTTTGAGTAGAGAGTTTATTATACAAGGCACAATCTCACTGGGCATGCTGAATAAGTAACTTTGTGTACAAAAAGATACGTGGTTAGTTCATATTCCAAGAAGTGACCTAGGAGAAAAGAAAACAGCAAATTACAAATAAATGCATTACCTACTTTGTGTTTTTTTCTTGAATTGTCTGTAAAATACAATGATCGACAGTGAGCTTAATAGGATTAGGTGTTCATAGTTTCCCTCTATGGACTGTCAAACACACCAGACCTAGAAGTTCTATAGCTGTTGACTGATGGTCCGGCATAAAGCAGGCTGCATTTCACTGATCTGAACACCTGAAAACGGTGAGTGAATTGCTTTAAAGAAGGTGGGCATCAGACTTCCAATAGCATCAATTATGAATTCATCTAGTTAGAACTAGGAACCAATAACAGAAATGGCAATGACTAAAAAAACTGAGACTGTCTGATGGCTAGGGATGTTATTCCATGTGACCAGAGTATACTGATTCTAAATCAGAAGACCTGATTTCAGGTCCCTATGGTGTAGCCTGTGGGATTATGAACAAGTTACTTAACCTCTTGTGTTTCCTCCTTGCATAGAAGAGTGATAACAAAATGACATCTGGACGACTTTCCTGCATAGTTGTAGAGAGGGTCAAATGTAAACTCTTAAGCAGCTACATGGGAAAGTTATTGGTGTTGTTACTATTAATATTTCTGTTTGATTTCTCCAAATATATTGACTTTATATATAATGACTTTATATTTGAAATTAGAAATATATTCTGGTAAGATCTGCCAACCCAGAGAATATTAGTAATTGAGAACTCTTTAGAAAGCATCCCTTCATTTTGTACATCAAACACAACAAAAACCCCAAAGAACAAAAAAAACCACAAGTCTACAAACAAACCAATGAAAGACTGAGCTACTGAGAGAAGTAATTTGTCCAAGGTTGTACAAATAGTGAATGGAAATCCCTAGATAAAACCACATTCTTGGACATCCAGATTTTTATATAGTCACACAGCATGACCAAAGCAAGTACTCAAAAATTGACGTTTTAATGAGAAAATAAAAATAAGGCCATCTTTTTCAAATCCAGTGAGGACCATCTTTCTGTGAAACGGATCCACCCTCTAGCATATTTCCCTCAGGGTGGTTGTGCCTCTCCGGGCTGCTGTCCAGCATCAGCAGGAGCAGCTGTTACATCCTTATCCTGCTGGCCTGAGTGGGGCCACATGGGTGTGGTCCAGAGGTGGGCACCTGCCCCTGAGGAAATGCTCCGGGAGTCTTCTGACTGGATTCCTAGAGTATAACCTGTGGAACTTGGCAACTGTCGGTGGCCATGTTTCCTGCCACACATTTCTAGAGGCCTAGAGAGGTGGTTTGGAGGGAAAAGAAGAGAGGCAAGTGGAAGATAGGGGAGGAGAGGAGAAAGCTGTTGTGCAGAGTGGAAAAGCCAACAGTATGAAGCCCGGGCCCTTTCAAGCCAACTTTCAGCCCAGACTGTATTTATTTCGGCAGGCTGGTTTTTCCCTTTGGGCTCTCTGATGGACTAGCATATGGACTTTGGGGTAGGCTGAACTGAGCCTGAGTCCTACAGCCACACTTACTGCCTGTGCGACCTTAGGGAAGTTATTTATTTTATTTTTTGTCCATAGTTTTTATTGTATTCATTTGATCACCCTTCAGCAGTGTTCTTTTATTTAAATTTCAGAATATTAAGGGGGTACAAATGTTTTAGGTTACATGAATCGTGTTTTGTAATGCTTGAGTCCCGGCTACAGGTCTGCCTGTCGCCTAAATGCTGTTCATAGTATCCAATAGGTTGTTTTCTTCCCCACCCCTTTTCCCCACTCCCCCCTGATTTCTTTCCATTGAGTTTTACTTCCCTCTGGGCACTTGTGTGCTCAACGGTTGGTTCCAATATAATAGTGAGTACATGTGGTGTTTTTTTTCCATTCTTATGATACTTCACTTAGGAGAATGGTCTCCAGTTCCATCCAGAGTGTTGCAAAAGGTACCAGCCATTAAAAAAAGGAAAGTTATCTAAACTCCAGGGCATCAGTTCCATAATCTGTACATGGAGATAAATAGACCCTACCCTGTAAAGTTTTTCTAAAGCTTATGTAAGACATTGTGTGTAAAATGCTTACTCCAAGCCTTGTACAAATGTGACAGTAAATGACGGCTATTAGAACCTCATAGATTTTTGGAATTAGGGAGTGTTAGGGCAGAAAGGATTCTTAGAAACCATCTGGCCCATTGATTCTCATAAAACCCTTTGCTCTCTAAAAGCGGGCAGTGTGGGGATGAAATGGGGACCCCACACCCCATCTCCTCCTCCACACAGGATGCCTCTGATTCTGTCCTACATTGGACTTCTCAGCTTAAAAAACATAATGTAAGGGAAGACTTTTGGAAAAAGAAAGAAAGTTTGGAAAGAATGTTCTAGTGCAACTTACTAATCTTATAAATGAGAAAACTTAGACACAAGGAGTCAGGTGATTCCCTTCATTGCCTGTCTTGGCAGGAGATTCTGGTGGGTGCATAGAGTCCTCACTCAAATAAGCAAGGCCAGGGGGTTGTGATTAGTCATTGGCTTCCCCTCACTGCATCTCCCCTAGACATCAGGCTACAGCCAAGAGTCGCTCCAAACTGCTCTGCCCATTGTAGGCATAGGAGTCTGACTGAAGTTCCAGATGGAATCCCTGATCAGGTTAACTATCCAAAAGTATTTCTGAAGATAGTACAGAGACAATAAAAAAAAATAAGAATGACTAAACCTATGCTGTGGAATAAAAACTCTCACTGTACTCTCAAGTTAATTGACACATAATTAAAAACAAGGAACTCTGAAGAATATAAAGCAGGCTTAGATACGAACTTCCGATTCTTACTGGACACTGGTAAAGTCCTTAGTCATGTATCATTAAGGGAACTGTCTCTGTTATGGTCCAGTCTGGATGTCTCTTCATCATTTCATGTTCTGCTGATATAGTTCATATCCCGCCCCAGACTGGGATGACGTTTTCACTTTCTTCAATCAAGCTTTTATTCATAATTACAGTGAAATTTTTAGCCTCTGCATCTGCAATTGGTCAAAGATT
Organism: Lepilemur ruficaudatus; assembly: GCA_963574885.1. Lineage (NCBI taxonomy): Eukaryota > Metazoa > Chordata > Mammalia > Primates > Lepilemuridae > Lepilemur > Lepilemur ruficaudatus. Next base: position 30,723 of record CAUYRT010063665.1, on the reverse strand, counting down.
ATACAGTAAATCAACTGATTTCTAAGAAAGCTTCAATTCTGGAAAATGCCTGTTGCCAGTTAGGAAACCATCATGATTAAGATGACATTAATAGGCAATGTTTCTTGAGCACTGCGGTGTTTCAGCCAGGTTACACATTGACAGGAAGAGACCCACGCCCCAAACACACACCGCAAGGTTAGATTAAGTTCCTGATTTAATTAGCCGAGGATGAAAACCTAATCGGAAGGCAGGTGGCCACACAGGAGAGTAGAAGATACAGCACATCTCAGTAAAGCTTCCTCAGCTCCCCCCAAATCTAACAGGAGCCCACAGCTGCCAGAGGCGCTTTCCATACGAGGTGGGCAAAGGGCTGTTCTTGCCAAGCCACTGACCTTTAATATTTAGGGTTTCCATCGCTTTCTGAAAGCATTTATACGACAACCTATTTGACTCTCGAATCCAACTCAGTGCCTGCAAGATCTCATCTTCAGCCAGGGAGGGAGCAGTGTCAGGGCCTGCGTGCCCCAGAATGGAATGTCTGCTTTCAGGTTTCCACGGCCCTGGGAAAGCCTAGTTCCCATTGAGTGTTGGTGTTCACCAGGTGCCCTGGCCCTGTAATGCACTTCCATGCATCATCTCGCGGAGTCCTCTCAAAGAGCAATTACAGGTTCACAATCATCATCCAAAAACCTTAGGGTCATATATGTTTTTGAATTCAAAACTTTCAGATTTCAGACAAGTTCTATGGTACATACACCACATATTGAATTTGTACCACCTCCAGTGAGATCTGAGGCAGCAACCCGCAAGTGATCACTTTGTAACTGGAATAAATAAAGACTATGGGCTGCCTTGCCTAAGTTCCATCAGGATTTGCTACCAAATATGTTTGTGCCAAATGTATGAAAAATCTTTTGGTTCTAAGAACATTTTGGACATTGCAGTGCACATTAGGGTTTGTTGACCTATATTATTATCTCCAGCTTGCAAAGAGGAAACAGGCTTAGAGACCTTAAGAATCTGGCCAGATATCAAATAAGTGGTGGGATTTACATTAGGTCTGTCTAAATTTGAAGTTTGCATCTTTATTCACGCACTATAACTTAGCCACGGCTCTGTCAATTTGAGAGAACTTTCAATGCTCTGACTCCCTCCAACAGGGCCTGGACTAGGGAGAGGAGAGTAAGATACTCACTTTGGGTACAAAATGTAAGGAGGTGGCCAAAACTCAGTTATCAAGATAAATCAATTTTTAACACAATTATCTTTAAGTTAAAATTAATGCAAAAATGCTCAACAAAATATCAAAAATTTAAATAAAGATGGGTTCAGCATGACTGATTTTTTCTTTTATCTCAAAAGCCACCATGGTGTCTTAGGCACTGCTCTCTGATCACTGTCTGATACCGCTCTGGCTTCTCTCTGCTCTCCCTGCAGCAAGAGGAAGCATGATGTCCCGCTCCTCTTGGCAAGAAGGACAGCTCCAGAGGAGGGCCCAAGGAAAGCAGGTTTTCAGTGTACAGAGTTCATGAACATCACGATGCTTCCTGATTACCAGAGTTAAATGCGACCAAGGTCAGAAACCTGACGTTATTGTTGAACTGTTTCATTGTAGCCTCAATTACACCAAGAGAAGAAAGGCAATGTTTCACAGACATTACAATAGAGTTAAGGGATTGGAATGGAAAGTTTAAGTAGCTCTATTTTCAGGTTCACAACTGTATCAGTGGGGACCCGGTAAGCAACAGAATCCACTCCCATGAAGAGGGTTTAATGAAAAGACTATTTACTGGGTGAACAGAAAGGATATTAGACACTCAGAGAGGAGCAACAGCAGGAAGCTGACACCACTCGCTATCGTAGAGAGGAATGGGAAGGAAAATGGTGGTCCTAGAGTCAGAGAGCTTGAGCAGTGGGAAGGGAGGTCAGGCAGGAGCTGAGTTGTAGAGCAGCACTAGCCCAAAGCAGGGAGGGAGAAAGAAAACTCTCCCCAACCTCTCACTCCTCCACTTTACCAATCTTTTGCCAGAGCCTCGCATTGGCTGGGCCCACAGTGAATAGCTGGAAGGGAGTCTGGCTAGTGCAGTGGAAGGGGCAAGTCTCCTGGGACACAGAGAAAGGTCTCGGAGGGTGGAGAAACTATCTGGGGCAGGGAGAAACTGGAGAAAAACCACGCAGTGAGTTTTGTTCATTGATTTCACCAGCTCAGATACCATCAAGGTACTCTGTCTGTTTAGTGACACAGCTAAAGGAGCTGTTTAGTGAAAGTAGAAGGAATACAGTTACTTTAAATAATGTTTTCGCTACCACTTAAAATTAAAAATAGTTGTATGCAAAAATTGTTATTGAGTGTTATTGCCATTCTCCTTTTATTAAAAAATCAACAGCAAAAAAAACCCATTTAAATTGTATAGGAAATAGGAATGTTTATGTAAATTTGAGTCTCTGGCAATACAACTTAGATTTCTTTATTCTCCCATCCAAAACAATAAAAAGAAGGCTAGAAAAAAAGGCACTGACGATTATTAAAAGCCAAACAACTGAACAACCCTCTTGATCAGCATTCAAAGGCAACGGAAGGACTCAATGGAGATTTAAGTAAAGTAGCTATTTTTGTACATAATTTTAAGAGCCAGGTTAAGGAGTGAGGGTCATCGATTTGATATGACTCATGGCTACTGATGTGACATTCTCTACATAGATGGGAAATCTATCTTGGGGTAACTGTAGATTTGTTTTCCATATAAATAACTACATTGGGATATTATTCACTCTAGACTGCTGATAAATAAAGAAGAATAATGAGACCAAGATCATCTCCCTGTCCCTGAGGATGACCAAGGAAAGATTTAACTTCAGCCGCAAAACTCTTAGTTCTGGTATCCTTGTATACCTTCAAGTTTTCATGTCAAAATTTAAGACCAAATTGCTTGGTTGCTATGTTCTAATGCCACATTCCTTCAGCTGGTGCTGGGATCAGTTCCCCATGGGTCATCTGGATCTTAGCAATGCCGAAAATATTAACTTCTCAAGTTTCCTTTCAGTATAGTTGGATAAAGCACTTGAAGTCAATATAAGTCATTGTTAGAAAACACTGTTAAAATTTTTTTCTATGAATTACATCAGAAAAAGAACATATAATTTTTAAAGGTATTTTTCAGCCTACCTATCTTACTGGTAGGATCTAGTTGTTTCATGCTCATAGTAGTAGAGGGTACCCCAAAAGTCTTCACACAAAGGAAAAATTTTGGAAAATTTTGTAATGAATATTTTGTAAATAAAGGTATATTTAGCTACATTTCCCATTTTCCCTATGTATAGCAACTTTTGAGGCACCTTATATTTCCTTCTTTGTGTGGATGCTTAACCATATTTTAAATATTGATTTTCTTTTTCTGCCTTGGCTTTTCCTTTCCCACTTAAACAGAATTAAACATTTGCTTTTTAACTTTTTTTTTTTAAGAGACCCACAAAGGAAGAGATACTGAGGTAAATTTTCAGGATAAATTACATTTGGGAAAATGCTTTGAATTAAATTAGGTGTAGCTAATATTTATTGCTTACTGTTTATTCTGTATATAACATTGTGTTATGTGCTAGGAATTTAAGGATGATTTCATCTAATATGCTAAGGATAATAACAGAAGTCTAAATACTTTTTTCTGGATACAGGCATTCTGAGCCAACATTCCTAAACAATTGATGAAATAAATTCAAATATTTATTATTTTTTCCTTAGAATGTTTTCCAAAGCCTTTATCTGTAAGGCTCCATTTTTTTTAACCTGCTCTCTCAGTTGTGTAGAGTGGTGTAGTAGAGTGAATCTCTATATTATGGGCGTCCATGTTGACAACAAAATGGTGAGTCATTTGTGTGGCATAGAGATGAATACACGTGATTGTAACATATACATGAAAGATGAAACTTTCTAGACATGGCTATTTGGAACTTAACTTAGAGGTGATGTAGTTAAATGCTTAGGTTTGGAAGTTTGAGAGTCCTGGATTTCAATTTTGGTTCTGCCATTTACTAGTTATGTGACTTTGGACAGGTTACAGGAAACCCTTCAAGGATAGGAATTTTAATGTTTCAAGTAAGGATGAAATACTCCTATAACTGCACAGTGGTGGTAATTAAATAATATAACATGCATAAAAAAGCATGATTCCTATATATAATTATCCAATAAGTGGTAGTTATTATTATTATTACTTAATGACTCCCCAAATTACTTGTACCATATAGTTCTTCCTTCTAAAAATTTCTGGGATCACAAGAATCCTCATTGCTCAATTAATTATAAAATTATAAACTCGATGTGTATAAGTTTATAATTATAGAATCATAACTTTTTTAATGGTAAGATTGACTCCTACCCATTTTCTAGATTAAAATACTGAGGTTTAGATGGCTGCAGTCACTTGCCCAAGTCACTCAGCTATTTAGAGACCCTACCCCTGCTAATCTTGTGCAGGGCCTTGCACATCAGAGTATGTGTCCACTGCACCCCACTCTCCCTGTAGTTTCCATCTGCATTATAAATATCCCTACTCTCAGGAACATTTCTGATTCATGCTCCTTTGACAGTGAAGCTGAGCTGTTCTATCATTGATGAGGTGCAAATGAGATGCTGTTATTAATACAAACAGAGGCAGCCTCTGGGTATTATGCATTTATCAGATCAAGCATCAAAATATGAAACTACAAAAACAACTAATGAAAACAAAATGAATATTGTTAGCTAAATTAATGCTGTCATCTTCCCCAAGTGTGTCTTCAAAATGAAATGGTCCGACGGCAAAAATAGAACAAGCTGGGAACACTCAGTTTCACAGTGTAGAGGGTTTGAAACACAGACTTCATTTCCAATGTGTTAGATTGCTCAGGTGTTAGTGATGAGTGAATATTAGCCGGTGAGGACCCCTACCCTCCCACATCCAGTATCCCCCTTCCCAGCAATTCGAATAGAATTCTAACATAAAGCAACAACAGCTGCATCAACAAAATGAATCTGTAATTTAGAGCCTGACCCAAAGATTCCTTCTCTGCTTCCTGCTCTCCTACCTGTTCTAGGAGTTCTAAAGCCATTGCCATTGTCCTCTTCCACTGCCAAAATATTTGTTTTAGTGGCCTCTACAACTGTGCTTCAGGTGGAGCAGGCATACCAAATCAATAATGCATATTGCTATGCATGTTTTATTTGTTTAAGCTAAGTAATGCTCTTGAGAGTAGTGAAATTAGTATGTGTACTTATTAAACTCATTTTTGCTCCTTTTCTAGTCACTGTCATTCTTCTAGCAGTCTATCACTTTGTGGTCAATGGCATCAACTATATGTTGACGGCATATAGTGGGTATTTAAAGCCACAGGACTGAAGGAGATTACCAAAGAACTAAGAATTAGGGCATTCCAGTATTTAAAAGTTCAAGGTTACAGTGAGCTATGAGGGCACCACTACACTCCAGCCTGGATGACAGAGCAAGACCCTGGCTTAAAACACAAAACAAAACAGATCAAGAGCAAATACCAGGCCATATTTCCAAGATGGCCATTTTGGGGTGAGGAACCTGTGACCTCAAGGCTACATGTGGCCCCCCAGATCCCCAAATCCTTTATTGGAAGGATTTGTTCTATAAAATTTGATTTCAATCAAAAGGCCACACTCAAGAATCCAGAAGGCCGTATGTGGCCCCGAGGCTGCAGGTTCCCCACCCCTTAAAGTCCCTTCCATCAGTAAATCCTCAGGTTTCTGTTTGGTTCAGTCTTAACTGAACATGAAGTTCAGCAGGCCTGACAGGCGTTTGCACCTGTCTATATCATTACGTGCCTTGTCTTTAGCCTTCCCTCCTCTAGGCTAGATGTCTCTGTTCGTACTTCCCTTTGTGTCTTTCACATGCAGTAAGTCAGCTTTTCCAGTGAAACCTTTCTGGCTGTACTTGGAAGGGAAGGTGACACTGGAGCTGGCAGTGTGACCAGCACTGTGTAAATAGCCAGGCAGAGAGCAGCACAACATCCATGAATCGATGGCAGAGTTAGCAGGTAGGAATAGCTGGTAGGATGGAAAAATCCCTAAGGCGTGAAATCTCTGGCCTTTTTTTTTTTTTTTTTTGCCATTTTATTTAGTTTTTTTTTCTTCTTCTTATTTTCTTTCTTTCCCATCCACTTATCTCTGTGTTCCAAGATGTAGTGTAGCAGTGACAGATCTTAATTTTTTGAGTACACAGACATCTTCTGATTTAATAAAAAATTAGAAAGGGGACCATATCCATTCAGAACTACTTCTTATTAGCAAAATGAAACCCTCAGCAAGACTCTTGAAGCAGGTCCAATAAGAGGACAGCGGCTGTGGATTAGAGAGTAAGCCTGGACGCTGGAGTCAGCCTCACCTATATTTTCAACTTGGGCCAGGCTAAGTGTAAGCAGGATAAACAGGAACATCCAGTTCCTTGTGTTATGAATTTTATTACTTGGATGGGAAGTCATCATGTTAGAACAAGTCCCATGTTTCCTTCATTCTGTTTAAATATTGATCACACACAGTAGGGAAGGCTGTAGAGCTCAGATGTTTTCAGCATAATAGAGAAAATAGGAATGTCACCATGACGATGGATCCAAAGCATAGCTGACCAAGTGTTAACACTTCGTGGAGGATACGTTTTCCATGGACCAGGCATATTGTGTGCTTTTCTCCACAAGCTGGGTGTGTTAGACCAAATATTTCCAATAAGAAGGATGTCTGCGCTCATTAGCTCTGAGCATGTAAGCACACTGCCCTCAGACACACAGTCCACAGGTGGTTGGAGTTTCACGTCCTTTCCTGGACTCCCTTTTGTCCTTGTGCTAACTCATATACAATGGTCTCCTCAGTTACTGTAACTTGCTGCATGCAAAGTTCCTCAGTAACTGTAACTCACTGGGATTTTTCAACATTTAGGTAATTATAGATTGTCCCATAAAGGGGGAAATATTTAAAATCCTGTGCATCTAGCTACTATATAGGCCAATTTATGTTTTCTCTTGATTCAAAGTACATCTTTCTGTATATTGTTTTACTGTTAAAAAAGGAGGAAAATAATTTCCTATTTATATTTTTAGATCGTTTTTGAAACTATCTTTTAGAAACGATTTTTAATCCAGGCACTGTTCTAGACATTGAAGGTGTGGTGGTGAGCAGAAATAGCCATTCCTTACTTGTGGGACTTACATTTCAGGTGGGGACTCGAGCCATGAACTTACTGTTCTAAGTATTGCAATTAGGTTAGTCTTCATTGATTTGTAAACACAGTAATCTGTGAGAATATTAATGGACACTGCTTATTCAGAAAGTAATTGGCTTCCATGCAGAATGACATCATTTATAATAATTATTGTTGTTTATAAACTCATGGTGTTATGTGTGCATCTATGTCTGGGTGTGTTTAAAAAGAACTGGACTGTGTAGCATATGTTGTTGATTATATTCACAAGAGTATGAATGTAGGTGAGGATTTCCCTCTGTGATTAAATACTAATAAATTAATATCAGAAAGTACAGATGATGCAATATGTATGTTTATATATGAGAGTCTTTAAGAGTTACATGAGTAATGGAATTAGGTGAGAAACACCATGGCCTGTAAGTAATGAGTAAAGTGTGATTTAGCCAGCAAGGATGCCAAAATAGCAATTTTGTCTATTTAGCTTTGAATTTATTGTGGGAAATCAAGAACTCAGTTTGCGTAAAGTTTTCCCTTATAACTTCACTGGAATAACTGGTACAGTCACTTGCAAGTTTTGTCATCCCATGGGAAAGACATTTATCAGATGATAAAGTTATATTCAGACACTGAATTTCTTCAAATTTTAGAGAAAGGAAATAACTACTAGCCTAATTTTAAAAAATGCCTTGACTGTTTTTATTTTTTGAAGAATATCAACTGGACTCTGAAACTATAAACTTCCACATTTAAACTTAGGAGTTTAGCAAATCTGCCCATACAGATTTGTGTTAAAAGCTTCTTCCTTGAACTAAAAAACTCACCAGAATCACATTTATTCATGAATTTTAACACTAACTACTGATTCCTGCATTAACTTGGCTTATGTGCAGTAAAAATGTGCAAAATGTAACATTAAAGGACAAAGAGAATTTCTGGCTTTCATATGCATATGGGACAGTTGTTTCAAGATGAAACATTTAAGCATCAGTGAGATCATTCAGTGAAATGGCCAAGTTTGAGCATGTTTTCTTTTCTTATGTCCTCAGCTTAAGATATAAAACTTAGCAGACACAAGGTCATACAAGGACACAAGGTCATAGCACCATGTGCTATGATCATTTAAATGTGGACTAGAATAGAATATTTGTCTGAAATGAGTTATATAACAGAAAATGTGGTTGTGATTCCCATCCTTCTAAAATCTGTGTTTTTGGAAAGAGATGATTATCAGATCGAGTGCAATAGCTCTCTACCTATGATCCCAAGTTGCAAGGAAAATAGGTTGATCAGATTCAATGACATTACAGGACAAAGATCTGGTGGCTGTGATAATCATCCTGGCCGTGCCCTTTGAAGATCAGGATGGGAATGGCAGCCACAGTCAAATGAAAGGCTGGCAAAATTAAAATTGATGACCACATTACACGTTACACTGAAGCTCATGCATTATCCTCAATGAAAGGAACCATGCAATACAAATAGGAAAGCCACAATTCCTGCTCATTCCTAATTATATCTCTTTTTTCCATCTGTTTCTATTCACCACCTTAACTCATTCTAGCAGAGAAAGAAACAGGTTTCTTAAGGATTTGGGAGTCAACTTTAGCGCTTTTTAAGTACAAAATGTAGACAAATATTAAATAAATTTACCGTTATTCACAAAAGATCACAAGGCCATTGGAAATAGGAGAGGGGGTCGTGAAGGTTGGTGCAACATATGGAGGACATGCGGTTCCTGCTCCAAGATGTTGGTACGGGATTTTTGTCAAACCCTGTGCCGAGGTGCTGACAGGTTTGTAGCACTTAAGGAATTAACTCTTTACTCAAGGTTGGAAACAAAAGCTCAAATGATATCATCTGAGGAAGGAATCATATATTTTTCCAAGTCCAAAGCCAATAAATAGATGGATAGACAAGGTGCTTATAAGTTGTAATCACCAGGGTTACACAACGAAGAGCAGTGGAGGCCACTTTAGTTTGGGGTCATGGAGAGGTAGACGGGCTGGTGCTACGGGAAATGAGAGACGTGGCACATCATCATTGATTGATGCTACAACAAAATGTCTTGCTCCAGAGAGTGGCCCATGGAAGATCATGGTGTTCACCAAGATTTTCTGCAAGACAGGAGCTCATGTTCTTAATCTCCCTCAACCTTTCCCCCAGAAGCGTACATACTTATTTTATACGTTTCAATGGTTTTTTTTCTGCTTCTATTCCTCATTTCTTGCTCCCTCCTGGGACTTTTAAGCTATCAAACCTGGTCTCTTCAGCCTCGCTTTACCCTCAAGCCCATGTCAGTTGTGCATGTTACTGCAGAACAATCTCTTGTTTTCTGTCGGGAATGCTGCTTCTTGCTCTTCTGTCTGGCAACCTTCTCTGATTGGTTCAGTTGGGAGATGGCCGTCTTCCCTCTGGACTGCCACGGTTCTTTGTCATTTCCTGTGTTACAGCACTTACCATGATTGCCTGAAATTCCCTGTTTAGAGTCCTGTTTCTCTAACTAGATTATGACACCCTTTTGAGGGTAGGGACCTCCTTACCAACGCCTGGTTCCGTACATAACATGTAGTAGGTTCTGAATAAATTCTAAATATTTACTGGCTAAGTGTAAATATTCACCAAATAAAAGAATGAAGGAATAGAAGAAGGATTGGTTGTATGAGAGCTCCAGGACTATGCTGATTAACCTAATTAGCTGAACTGCTTTAGAGCTAGCGATATTCATAAAAAATCGGTATCCCATTTTTCAAGTATGTAATCTGCTTAGAAAAGCTGAGGAATAAAAGCAGCAAATCAATACTTGAGGGGAGGCAGAAGGCTAAAATTTCCTGATGCTCAAATGTATATAAACCTGAGTCAGAAGAAAAATTAAAAAATTAAAAATTGAAGTGACCTTAGAAAACTTTTAGCCAAACTTCCAGATAGAATGTAAATTAACTTTATCAAGGCCTCATGCATGGTTACTGGCAGAAGACCAAAATTCAAGCGTCTCAACTCCCAACGTTGGGCAGTTTTCTCTGTTCTCACTGCTGTGACAACCCCATTTCCAATGCTTGTACAGCCAGCACAGAATGCAGATAATGTGTTTCTCTTCCTTTTTGCCCTCACTGAGTAATTTTCAGCAGCTCCTTCAATTGCTTTTGTTGCCCTGCTGTGCTCTGCTGGGTTCACCCTTGCAGAGGACATCTGGTCACAAGGCAAAGAGAATTATCCAGTACTTTTTCCAATATCCCCTCAGTCAATCAGTCAACAAGTTATTTATTGAGCACTTGCTGATGTGACCAACACAGGGCTAATATGATAGAGTTGTATGCTTTTAAACTCAATGCATCAATTAAATAGCACTTTGCATGATTTTGACTTGGCATACTTCAAAGGACAATATTTTTCAAGGCCACTGTGAACTCAGTAATGGGAAGCTCACCCAGTAATTTCACATGCAATCATGCATTTTGGCCTGATCCCCAGCGTGAGCTTTAAGGCTGTCAGATACAAAGCATCCAGGACCAAATTCTTTCCACAGCTGTTCAAAGACCATGTCCATCTGGTCTTTACAGTTTCTGACTGAGACTGAACACCCAGAAAGCAATAAAATGAGAAGTTCATTCTTTTCAACATGAAGCTTTGAATATTTCATTAAACTTTGGAGCAGGGTCCAGGAGTATGGTGGGAGGAAGAATGACCACTGGGAGTTGGTGACAATTTTTGCTGATACTTTGCCATCCAAATATCCTACCCTCTGTGATTTAGGCTTCAATTGAACCATACAGAGATGGAGTCAACCTTTTGGAAAAGGGGCTTTCCTGTAACTCGGTCCATTATATCACACTGCCTAGGGCCCTGGGCCTGAGGACCTGCTAGCACATGGGAGCTGGTTGGCTGGGGCAGGAGTGGAGATGTAGGAGTGTGACTCCATCACAAGCCTCAGGTGACTCTGAAGTCTGAATAATTTTTGGGGTCACCGTGGCATTTGGCTGAAGATGGGCTTTCAAATTTGCTTATGAGCATTTTCTTCCTGTTCAGTGGACAATGTATGAGAATACAATAGATGCAGGATAATGTTGCCAGATAAAATAGAGGACACTTAGCTAAATTTGAATTTCAGGTAAACAGCAAATAATTTTTTTAGTCTAAGTATGTCTAAAATATTGCATGGGACATACTTTTACCTAGGCATCCTGTATTTTTATTTACTAAAAATGGCAATGCTAAATCAAAACTTCTTGTCTGTTAATTATACTACAGACATGAAGAAACTTGGGATGTTACTGCAAGACCTTCTGTGGCTTCCATCTTGCACAGCTATGTGAATTTGTCATAACTCATCTGACGGTAGAAGTTTAACAAGGGCAGGCTCTTGGCTAATACTTGGAAGGGAAACTGCCTGGAATAAGCTTTAGGGGCAGTGCACAATGGTTAAGAACATGAGTTTGGAGTCAGGTGACGTGAGTTTGAAACCTTACTCTGTCACTGCTAATTATGTAACTTCGATCAAATTGCCCAATCTTCCTGAACCTCAACTTCTTCATCTGTGAAATGGGGATAATAGTCCCCATTGAAGTTGTTGCAAAGATTAATGGACAAATACACATAAAGTGTTTGACATATCATAAACCTGTGTAAATGTTGGTTATTGTTGTCTATGAGACCTATATAAATTTCTGGATATGTTTTTACTTATTTTAAAAACTAACCTTACACTGTTTATATGTAACATTGAACTCAAGTCACCAATTTTGAATCGATTCATTGCATAAAAGGGCTTAACTTAATTATATATTCCTGAATGTTTATTTATTTAATCAAGCAATACTATGCATATTTTAATTGCATGATCCTGTACCTAGAACTACGGGAGTCTCTGCATCATTCAAGTTTTGTCGACTTCTACTGTAATGTCACATCAGAGAAATAAGAATGTTTTGTGAAAAAGATCCTGGGAAAAGTAAGAGCTTAAAATGATCTTTTGTGTAAATAAAACAATATAAAAGACAGATGCCTCCGTGAAGTACAGGTCAAATTTACATTCAATAAGGCTGTTGTAAAAGGAGCACTTATCTCCTGAAATCGTCAAGAAAATGTGTGACGATTATGTTACCAATGTGGGATCAGAAAAAAGAAAATGTGAGACAATTAGTTCATGAGCATTTCATGAGGAAAGTGGGCTAAAAATTTGCTGAGCAAGAAAACTCTAGATACTGTAGATAATGTCACAAGTCTGTTTCAATATAATCATGCTGTAAAATTGAAAAGTATAAATATAATTTAGAATTCTATTGTTAGTCTTAAGAAGACTCATCCTACTCAATATTTTAGTTTTTCATAAGCCAGATATAGTAAATTTTTTCAGCTTCAATTGAAACATAAATGAAAATATAATTCCATTTTTATATAAATGAAATTATATCCAGTTATAGAGCAATTGCCACTTGAAATTGGGGGAAAAATAAGATATTTCGAAGGCTTTGAAAAAGAGAATTTTGGCAAGCACCCACTTGGAACTAAAGGTCCCCTGGCTATTGCTGACTGTGTGGCCCTGGTGTGATGCAACAGAGTTGAGGCAGTTTTTCCTGCCTTGGCCCCTTGTGATTCTGTGGGTGAAGTATTCCCAGGGGAACTTTGGTTCTTACACACGTCTTTTCAGCAATGGCCTTTGCAAAGGGCCTCTTGGAACCATGGGAGGGGAATGTGCAAGTCCTGAGACCCTCTGGAGACTCCCTGGTGATGATTCTCTCAAGAGAGGGCTAGTTTTCCTGGTGCTACTGTAAGAGCTTCCAGGGAAATAGATAGAGACCCTGGGGTAGTCCCTCAGCTCTTGCAGAGTGTCACTCAAATGCCAGCCTCATGCTGATCAACAAAGAGACAGAGCTGCTGGGATTGGAAAATGAACCATTTAAAAGGGGGTAAGGTTGAGACCAATACATATAACAACATACACAACCTCATTGAGCGTTTGCCTATTTACACGGCCGGCTGGGCAGGATTCCTGACTCTCACCCCGTTCTCAGGTCCTGTGTCATGTGCTGCACAGCAGGACTGTGTGGCCCTTTATTTTCCACTGGAATTAGTTTGAATTCTTTGCCTAAGTGGTACCTGATTTTTTTCAAGCCAGTTGTTGAAGACAAACCAAAGCTAACATGGGTATGTAAAGTTCCTTTGGACCTTTGAGTAAGAAATTTGACCCACTTTTACATGCCAAGAGAGAAAAAGATGAATCCCTAATGAATGCCACAGCTTTTTGTGTTATGTGGAATAGGCTGAAAAATGTTTTAAGCAAGCTGTTGAAGCTTATAGTGAGATAAATGCAGCAATGTAATATTCAGTTTCACCAAGGTTCATAGAAAATACAGGTGGTCACTATCTAGCAATACGCTCTGGAAAACTTAGACCAGTTTATTGTTTGGTTTATTTTTCCAAAGTAATTATACATAGACTTGCTCATGATCCCGTACTTAAACCTGTTCTTTGGTAACACAAAGAAGATGATTGATGCCAGGGGCAAATGCTGAAGGCCAGAGGCTTTAGAAAGAACAAATGCTTGTAGAGATGTCTTAGTGAAAAGCCACAGGAGATGCCCATCTGAACCAGTGCATCTCTTACAGTTAAGTTTAAATAAGAATGTTAGGAAACTTCTATTTTTTCTATTCTTTAGAAGAGAAAATGCATATCTTTATTTATATCACATTGTAGCATGGGCTGTATTGGACCAACCTAGCCAAAAAATCTTATAATAATCATAAAATATCTGAAATACTTTGCATTTGCAACAAAATATATATAAATGGTTGTACCATTTTAATCAGTAAAAAAGAAAAAATTTAAGTGGATCTTAATTTACCTCGATTTATAAACTTACACTGATAATTTGGAACACAAATTTGGACTTCAGTCTTCTTTTTTCTTTTTTCCTTTATTAACTTGTAAGTAACTTTCTTTTTGGCCCGTATCTGTCTTGGTTTATGAGGCAGAGTTTCAGACCTGAATTGGCAGGTCTGCTTTGCGTGGTCCTGTAAGGTGGTGGGAACGTAGGATCAGGTACGTTAAGGGACTGTGGCATGAAAGATAATTAGGATGAACTGCTTTTCAACTGGGAACAGTGGCAAGTAAAAATCTCATATAACAGATTTACAGTCTAAAGGGAATTTACGGCAATTCCAATCAAAGTACCAGTGGGAATGTTTTGATTTGTTTCGTCTTAATATAGTGATCCTGAATCAGGAAAAAGAACACAGTGAAAATAGACAAGATATTTTTTTTAAATGCTAAGATTTGCATTGTCATATATTGAAACACTTTTAAGAGCTTTAGTAATGAAAACTGTGACATTGGCCCAAGAATAGACAGAACAATGGAACAAAAAGAAAGCTTAGACTCTCATGATTGTTAAAGGGTAGTGTATGATAAATATGAGGTGCTACACAATGAAAAAATGACAATTCATTAATCTGTGGACTGGGATAATTGATTATCACTTGGAAAATAATAAAGTTCTAAAACCTCATGTTACGTATAAAATAAAATCCATATGGAAAATGTACCTGAAGAGTGGAAACACAAACAAATGAAAAGAATAAGAATAGCTGAATATTTTTGTTGAGGAAGTTTGTTTTAAGTGTAAACCCCTTCTTTCCCTTCCCCCAAATACAGATGATCCCCCCGCCAAGTTTCATAAAACAGTAACTGCTACCCACAAAATAAAAAAAATGACATATTAGTAAAAATGTTCATGACACACGATACAGGGTTAATAGTCTTAACACGTAAAAAGATTTTGTAAATTAATGAAAAAAACAAATATAATTTTCCATGAAGGCAGAAACCGAGAAACCATCTTCCAATATTCTTTTTTCTCAATCTAGCTTATCTTCTAGCACATTGTAAACATTCAATAAAAATTTGTTGAATGAACAAATGAATTGTTGAAAAAGATAGATATTCTACTGAAAAAAAGAATTTGAAGAAACAGTTACAAAAGAAGAAATTAGTACTTTATGAATATATAAGAATCTCTAACCTCACCAGAAATCAAAGAAATACAAATTAAAATGCAATAAAATAACATTGTCTGCCTTTCAAATTAGTCAAGGTTGATATAATTAAAATTCAGTATTTGAAAAGAATAATAAAATAGATTGTAAAAGTATAAGTTGTTATAAGCTTTTTAGAGGTTTATTATGTATATCAAAAACTTTTAAGATATCTTTATCTTTTGATTAAAAATGTATTTTAATTATCAGAGCTCTTCAAGAAGATTTGGTAGCAAGATTATACGTTGTTTTATTATTATTTTATTGAAAATTGGACTTAATCTATATGCCCATAATGTAGGATTATTTGAATTAACTGCAATGCATGTGTAACATGAAATAACCAGCAGCCATTAAAATTGTGTTTTAGAGATTATTTAGTGACATGAGGAAATGATTAGGACAGAAAATGCAAAAATAGCAAGTTAAAAAGAGATTCTAATTCTTGAGAGTTATTTTCATTGTGTTGCTTATATTTGAGTTAATTCAGTTCTGTGAACCTGAGATTCAAGAGAGTGGGAAAAAAGACGTGCGCACTCCCACCCTAACTGGTTTTAACCAAGTGGATGATGTGTTTCATAGGGGAAGATGGTTGGGGACTTACTTACCTAAATAGTACCAGTGGTTACCTCATGAGGTGGGACGAATGGCAATTTTTATCTTTTTCATATTCTGATGTATTTTAAGAAAAATCACCTTATAATGAAGTTGCATTAACCTTATTGTCAGAAAAAGAAGCAGACTTTAAACAAAAAAATCAAGGTCCTCCAGGTTCTTTGAATGCTGAGTGGAAGGTTGCAGAGTCTTCCAGGGAGAAGGAAGGAGCTTCGGAGCCGGAGGTGTGTCTCTCCAGAAGAGGCAGAGTAGAGCCAGCATGCCTGGAGTTGTGCTGCCAGGGGGAAAGCCCCGCTGATGGAGAGCAGGTGTGGCAGGCGGGGAAAGACACCCTGCAGGGTGCTGTGCTCACTTCTGCACTAATCCAGGCTCCCTACATCTCCTGTGAGGACCAGGGGAGCGGGTGGCTGCTGGAGAAGGGAAGTTTGGGGGCCATGGGATTACAAATTCATCTCCCAGCAGGCTAGCCCAGGCAGAGAAGCCAGACTGTGTGAAGGGAACTGAGTAGTGACTTCCTACAGCAGCCCACTTCCAAAAATGTATGTGCACCTGGAACCTCAGGATGCAACCCTATTTGGAAATACGGTTTTTGTAGATGTAATGATGTAATGACGAAATCATTTGACTGTGTCTTTATAAGAGAAAGAAGATGAAGACTTGGACACAGAAGGAGCCAAGGAGGAAGACCACATGCATATGGAGTCGGGGGTTGGAGTGATGCTATCTCAAGCTGAGGGATTCTGGCAGCCCCAGAAGATGGAAGAGGCCAGGGGCAATGCCCCCCTAGAGCTTTCAGAGGGCACA
Organism: Lepilemur ruficaudatus; assembly: GCA_963574885.1. NCBI lineage: Eukaryota > Metazoa > Chordata > Mammalia > Primates > Lepilemuridae > Lepilemur > Lepilemur ruficaudatus. The sequence goes on along the minus strand of CAUYRT010063665.1, from coordinate 14,096 downwards.
TGGCCTCTCCAGCACTTTGATTTTGCACTTCTGACCTCCAGAACTGTGAGAGGATAACCATCTATTTTTTAAAGTCACCCAAATTGTGGTAATTTGTTTTGACAGACCCAGGAAACAAATATAGCATGGTGAGCTGATAAGACCAGGAAAGGCCAGGAAGAAAAGGGGCTACCCAGTGCCTTTTAGTGGCAAAGTCCCTCATCACCATGGTTGTCAAGCAGGAAGCTCTGTCCAGGGCTCTTGCTCCGTCTTCCTCTCTAGTGTTTGTGGCACTTGGTTTATATTGTCCTCAAAAGTCATGAGTCTTAAACTGGGTGTGTCTTCAGTGATTTCACAGGAAAGGAGGTGAATACATCTTTCTGAATGCTTACATCTTGCATGAATTTGAAAGATATTCACTAGAGACATTTAAACTTGGCACTAGGCATAGACAGTGACCTCATGGTGTTTTAGCAAAAGCAGCACTAGTTTTCTTATGAATTTTGGTAAAGTATTTCTACAGGGCTGCTGAGGAGAGATAAAGGGGAAATTTCTGAGGGAAACTAGGCTGTGAAATGCAAGTCTGAGATGCACTGGCCTCTTCTAAAGCTCTCTGACAAGGCATGGTGGTTGGCATGAGAAAAGTTCTCCCTCTCCCTGTGTTAGAAGGTGACTGTCCATGCAATTCTTAATAATTTACAGAGAAGAGTGACTGTGCAGGAATTCTCACTTCTCTGGAGTTATTCTTACCATTTCCCATGGGCAAATTCTCAAACAAGACCTGATATATACATTGGATGATTAACAATTGAAGCAAAATGAGATTTCAGAAAATTCTAATGTCCACATTTAAGGTTCATCACCTTCAAAAAAATCTTAGTGATGAACACTGTTTATAGTATAACAGGAAACAATATGAACCTGTAGCTTTGCAGTGGTAGTCACCGATGCCAAATAGGATCTTGCCACTGGTAGCTTATTTATGGCTGTGCTATCATCTTAAGTAGAACACAGAGATGCAGCTATTACTGATTTAGTTATTAGACATAAGCACAAAGGGTTAGGAGCTTCTAGGGCATTATTCATTGACAATAATCTGTAGCCTGCTATGAACAATTCTGCATGCTGTGCAAATATAGCAAGAGTGCCTTCATAAATAATGCCAGAAACACTGGTGGTGCTAAGACAGAGAGAATATATCGATGGAAAGTTAATGTGTTAGGCCCCTGGGTTTGCTTAATTGTGTAGGCTGATTTACTCTAAGAAAATGAAGAGAATTACCATAGCTAAGTACGGGTTTTAGAGTCCATAATCCTGTCCCTCTTCCCCTACCCCAGGCTTAAGATAGATTCTTCTAATAATGATGCAATTTGCTTGGCTGCTACTGAATTCAATCTTCTTATAAGATGCAGTGCTGTTGTTCTTATTTTGGTGATGGGAATGGAATGTGTTTTCTCTTCTTTTAATTATCTTCTACCAGCAACAGAAATGGAGTTTTAGCTGGTCCAGAGCTGTCAACATCTGCTTATTTTCTGGCTGTTTGTATGCATGGGAGGTAGTAGTCTGAACTCATTGTTCAATTTGTACAAAATATTATAGCATCACTCACCCATTCGGGCTGCAGCACTGAGATGGAAAAGGAGAGATAAGATTATTTATAAGGAATTCCTCTCCAGATTATATCCATGTAGCACACATTTGAAAAATAAGAGAGGAGGTCTTCATGGGATTGTCTAAGACAAGGGTGATTTGTTTCCAGAATCATGCCAAATGTGGTGGGCAGAATAATGGCCCCCTAACGATGTCCACATCCTAATCCCTGAAATCTGTGAATATGTTATGTTACATCACAAGCAACATTTTACAGATGTTATTAAATTAAGGATCTTGAGATGAAGAGATTATCCTGTATTATCTGGATGAGCCCAGTGTAACTGCAAGCGTCCTTATCAGTAGAAGAGGGAGGCCGGCGAGTTAGTGTCAGAGTGCTGCAACATGAGAGGGACTCAGCTGGCCATTGCTGCCTTTGAAAGATGGAATGAGACCACAATCTAAGGAATGTGGACAGCCTGTGGAAGCTGAAAAAGGCAAACAACAGGTTTTTTCCTAGAGCTTCCAGAAGGAATACAGCCCTGCTGCCATCTTGATTTTAGCTCAGTAAAGACCCATGTCAGACTTTGACATCCAGAAGTATAAGAAAATAAATTCGTGTTGGTTTAAACCACCAAATCTGTGGTTATTGGTTATAGTGGCAATTGAAGCTAACACACACAGTAATAAATAATCCATACCAACATCTTTGTCTTAGTTCCTATAGTGCTACTATAAAGAGATACCTGAGGCTGGGTAATTTTTAAACAAAAGAAGATTTTTGGCTCATGGTTGTGCAGGCTTTGCATGAAGCATTGTGGCAGCGTCTGCTTCTGGTGAGGGCTTCAGGCTGCTTCCACACATGATGGAAGGTGAAGAGGAGCCAGCATGTGCAGAGATCATGTGGTGAGAGAGGAAGAGAGAGACAGAAGATGCCAGACTCTTTTTAACAACCAGCTCTCCCAGGAACTAATAGAGTGAAAACTCAGCCCTGAGGGAGGACATTAATTTATTTATGAGGGATATGCCCTCATGACCCAAAAACCTCCCATTAAACCTCACCTCTGACATTGAAAATCACATTTCAACATGAGGTTTGGGAGACAAACATTCAAACTACAGCAACCTCTGTTAAGTAGTAACCTCTATTAAGAGGTAATCAGGTTTACTCATTCAGTGACACTAAGCAACTGTTTACCAAGTGACTATCACATCCCAAGCATTGTGCTTAGGAATCAGTGCTGTATCAGCACATGATGTATGAGTATTCATTTATTCTCAAAATAGTTATTTAGTGCATATAATTTTCAAAGTCCTGTTCTAGGGAATACATGGTGCATACAAAAGATAAGATTCCTGCTCTTGCATAACTTATGCTCTTCTATAATAGAAAGCAGATAATAAGCAAGTGAGTGAATAAAGCAGGATAATTACAAATTGTGTCAAGTGCTATAGAGACAATTAAAACAGGGTGAGTGACAAAGGTTAACTGTGGAAAAGCTCCCTGAGGTCAGTTGGATAGGGAAAGCCTCTATGAAAAGGAGGAGGTGACGTTTGAGCTGAGACCTTCTTGACAAGCTCAGTTGTGGAATGTCCCAGGCTTACCAGAAAGGAAGGGCAAAAAAGCCTAAAGATGGGCATGTGCTTAGACGGCGTGAAGAACTGCTGAAGGCCAGTGTGAGCAGAGAGGGTTATGAAAGCCGTGAAGAGACTGGTAAAAGTCAGATCACTGAGGGCTTCCAAGGCCGTGTTAAAGAATTTGGATTTTATTCTTAGAGAAACGAGAAGCCCATGGAGGCATGTGAGCATTGAGTGACGTGACTCAATGGATGTTACAGTTTATTTGGTGAACTTGAAGTAATTCAAATGATTTTTCAGTATTATTTAGACCTTGAACCTAAAGTAAATTTAGAGATGATTAGCACAATTCTTTCTTCTTAGTGGAAACTGGTGCCCACTTTGGTTGATTCTCTCGCCTGGGACACAAATGTGTCCTGTGTCTCTAATCTTTACTGTTTTTACTGTGCCACCCATCACTGATGCTCAATTGTACTAATCTTTCTTTGGTACTGGTCCTTCTCTCCTTTCTTTCCACTTTTAAGTGAAATCATTTGGGAACCAAGATCTGTTGTGTACAGACTAGAGGAGCTCTCGCAACTACTGGCACTGGGCGGAAATTGGAAAGGAGAATCCATGAGAAATAGAATCTCCACTGTGCTCTTCTTCCTGACCTTATATTCATGAATGGCTTATTGTAGGTAATTCATATTGTTTTATGAAATAAGTTATTTTTAGGAACAACCTGCATAACCTTTTGATTTTTTTCTTTTTATTTGCCAAAGGGAGAGAAGGGTAGCACTGCCAATAGGAGTGTTGGCAGTTGCTAGGCACCAAGCGACATTCAGGAAGTGGCAAGGAAACCCAAAAAGATTTAAAAATAAACAAGCATTTTAATCTTTAACCACAATTCCAGTGATTCAGATTAAGTTATCTGATTACTCGTATTCCCCAAAAAGACTTTTAACAAGAAAAATGGAATTATATTTTTGAACTATCAGTTCTCCATCATTTATGTTTATTTAATATAGTTGTTATTCCTCCTAATGTGCTTGTTAGAGTCACTTAAATTGACTTTTATAGTTTTTATGTTTAGTGGTTGGAGGAGTGAACAGTTTGCAAGGCAAAGTCAAATTTATTCCATTTAAATTTCAGTAGAGTTGGTTTGAATATTTCCTGAAAGAGACCTTTTTAATATGCGTAGAAAGGAAGTAAATAATTGACTCATTCCGTGATCCCTGACGTTATTTTCCACCTTCATAAAGAGCTTTGTTCTCAGAAGAACTAGTTGGTTCAAACCCTAAAGATGTCCCTTTGCTCCAAACCATTCCCTTCATGTTCATGGCTACTGTGAAAGAAAGACTCTTCCTCTCTCCTAAGCTCTGTGGAGCCTTAGTAATCTCTGTGATAGATAATGGCAGCTTTGAGTACTGAATTTTATATCTTTAGTCATAAATGACAATAACGAATGAGGTAGGCCTAACTGTACCAGAAGGAGCAATAACCTGATAATGTGTTACTTTGCTGAATTAGCAACACAAGCCAGTGAGTGACACAAGGCAGTGTAGTGCAGCAGGTGAAAGCATAGCCTCAAAGCCAGACTGCTTGGGTTTGAATCTTGCTCTACCATTTACAAGCTATGTGACCCTAGGCAAGTCAATTATCTTCTTTGTTATTATTTTCTCATCTTTAAGAGGGGAAAATAGCAGTAGCTATCTCAATGTAGTTAAGGTGATTAAATGAGATGATTTCTGTAAAACTCTTAGAAACATGCCTGAGATAGTAAATACTATATAAGTGATTTGACAAATCACTTACAAGTAACATACAGAAATGTACATGGCAATGATCTCTCACCAGATCCTAGTATTTTGTTTCATTTGTCTCTCCCATTTTCCTAAACTACACCAGAATAAGGATCTATTTTATTGTTTCCAAAAGACAGTCCTTATGAATAAATAAATTCATAAATCATTCCTGTTTATAGCAAATCAGTTCTTGCTTTGCACATTCCCAAATGCATGAATTTAAGTTACCACAGTTTAGTTAAGAGATTCCTCCAAAAACATGGTTCAAATTGGCGGTTATCACTGCATATTAACTGAATACATGCATAAGGCACAAACTTCCTGTTAGCTCTTCAGTCCCCACTCCCTATGCAAATATCAGATGTGCATGATGGTCACTTACAAATTATGTCACTTCTTTCAAAGCTTGTCAGTGATTGGTCACTGCACAGCTATTTTCAGGTCACATAAAGACAGAAAAGTGTGTAGTTGTGTTGCCTTCTTGTCTCCCATTGATAGACCCACATGCCATTTTATACAAATGGATAATCAACAGAGGGAATTGGCCAAGATAGTTGAATGTTCAACAAAGAAAGAAAAAGGAGTTAGCAAACTGAATGAACATAAATGGAGCTATAGAAGAAATAGCTGACCATAGGAATGTGGACACCGGCCCCCATTTTAGCCATTCTAGATCTGCATCCAGAGGACCTTAGTGAAGGTGAACTTATCGACATAAACGAAGAAAGAGGTTGTAACCAAAAATGATAAAGCTGTACTAGATGAAGTGACATCTTCACGTTAAAAGAACTCTCAGGGGTATTTCATAACATTGAAAGCACAAAGCATGACATGTTTAAAGCTGATCAAAACTTAGAAAACTGTATAATTCCCCAAAGCAGGAACAATGCTTCCTCTGTGTCTTAATTTATACATTGATGAGAAGAAGAAGGCAAGGCCTGTTCAAATGACTTTTGATGAAAGTACAAAGAAATAATTTTAATTTCCAATGGCTCTAATATTTTAATATCAAAATATTTTCAAATTTGTATATATCAATTGTATCAAATAATATATCAAAGTAATATCAAAATTTAATATATTTATGATATACTAAATAAATATTAGTTTTACTCTTTTTTCGTTTTCCTCTACATTTAAAAACTGTAGTAAGAGGGTGTTTTAAGTTTTGAGAAAAATTTTTAAGGTCATCAACAATCATAACTTTTCTTATGGATTATTAAGTTCTCTTTGTAAGCTTTCAGCTTGCATGATCATTTTAATGGCCTTGCACGCCCATGTAATATGAGGATTGCCTGTACTATTTTGGAGGTAATGCTAACCCAATAGGAGGGGTGGAAAAGATCATCTGCGATAAACGGCTGTGCTGGTCAAAGAAAAGCCTTGAAAACAATAACGGTATTGCTCAAACAAATAGTAAATTATCCTACTCTTGGGGTATTTTTGATATTGCTTTTAATTACCAGCATATAGTGTTGGAAAACTATATTCACTTGGATTCTCAAATCAGGGATTCTCTAAATAAATCAAAATACGTGCACTCAGCATTCTCATTTCCTGGTTCTATATTTTTCATGGGGAGAAGTGGAAACTCATTTAGCAGTTCAAGAAAGAGTGTTATTGGACATAAACTGTTAATATGTGATCAATATGGAAATTGAATTGTGTAAGATCCCACGCTAAAGAGCACTGAATGCCAATGTTCATCTGAAGTAACACAGGAAATATTATACTCATTATGCAGTTTTAGAAAGAATATAAAATTTAGGGATCTTGTAAGTAGATATCAAGGTATCAACATTATTTTGATATTTATAGGATCCTAATGTTTTTAGATTGAAAGTGGGCCTAAATAGTTTGATCATCTATTTCCCATCCATTCCTAACACTTAAATATGATAACATCTAATTGAAAACATGTAGGAAGAAATTTCCTCATGTTGAAATGATTGCTCATTCAGGATCATATAATATTAACTCTGCCTTGATGACATTGAGCTAAGGTTTAGTTTTTATCCATCAGAATTTGTAAATTACTAGATAAAAGTTGTTTCATGAGAACTTTATTATGCAAAGATAAAACTATCCTTGACAAATAAAATTTCTCACTAGAAGTCTAAGATTTTAGAAAGCCAGGGCCCTTCCTTACATTTGAAAAGAAATCCTTTGTTGTATTCACTGTAGCCTGTTGACATAGGCAAAGTGAATAAATACTCATGTTTTGGTGACTGGACAGAGTATAAAAAAGATTAGGAGGAAAGATCACTAACTCCAGAAATCTGTAAAGAATGATTTCCTCTATATTCCTTGCAATGGAGCCACTCCTTTTGTATCCTGCCCTAAAAGAGAGAAAAAAGATAGTACTAGAGTAATAAGAAGATCTTCATTATTATCACTCTTCAATCTGTAGATGGTCAAAGCAAAATTTAGAAAAGTTAGGACATTTCAGTAGGGTCTTGGTTCATGACTCTGGTTATTGGCTCCTATTGCCTGACATTCTGTTTTCCTGATTTCTTTCCCTTGGGAAGATTCTCAAAATTAGTTTCAGCCACACTTTGGCTTCATGCTACTTAAATTCCTAACAGTCAGTTAAAAAGTATTAGAGCATTTAAAAACATATAAAAACACACAGGAAGCCCTTTTAGTTGCAATTATAAAATGTCCATTTCTACTCAAAGGAAGATAAATGCAGTGAAGTATCTTTTTCATCAATTTGATAGGCAAAGTCAATAGGTAGACATCATGTCCTGTTGGAAGTGGCGTGGAAAAATAGTCTCCCTCAATTATTTGTTTCTGGGTGTGTAATTTGGTGTATATATCTGTATATAGGAGTGTAAACCAGTATAAATGTCAATTTGGCAATATCCATCAATGGTAAGAATGGGAACTTTTGACCACTAATTAATTCCACTTTTTGAACCTATCAAACATATTGAACATGTATGAAATGATGTATGTACAAGAACATTCACTGCAGAATCATTTATAATAGAAAACAATTGAAAATATTGTGTAAAAGGATATTAAAAATAAAATTTCTACTATGGTGTTGATAAAGGGAATTTCAGATACTAAAACAATCATAAGACAGATCTCCATGTGTGAGGATCACAAAGGAAATGTGGAAATGGTTTTAAGACTCTTGGACCCATCAGCTCAGTGAAGCATTATAAGGAAGGGTTAGAGATTAGGACTGTAAGTGCATTGTTTCTAAGAGGTAGAATAAGAGATATAAGAGCACTGGGTGCTGGTGGAGAAGACCACTCAGAAATGTCTTCCTTGAGGTTGAGTATTAGAGAGAACTTGGTGCCAGGTCATGCCCAAGAAAGCTCAAGTGCCATGTGATCACCCATTAAAGTGTCTGCCTTGACATCTGCGTCATTCCATTTGTAGAGCAAGCAAGGTGTGGGTATTTCCTATGCACAGAGAGGACCTACTGGATAGTGGGTATAGTAGGCAGAATAATGGCCTCCCAAAGATGTCCATATCCTAATTCCTGGAGCCTGTGAATATATTAAGTTACATGGCAAAGGGAATTAAAGTTGTAGATTGAATTAAGGTTGGTAACCTGCTGGCCTTGAGGTGGGGGAATTATTCTGGGCCCCACAAAATCATAAGGGTCCTTATAAGTGAAAGAGAGAGGGCAGCAAAGTCAGTGCCAGGGTGATGCAGCATGAGAAAGACTCAGCTGGCCACTGCTGGTTTTAAAGATGGAAGGGGGCCATGAGCAGGGAAGGCAGAAGGCAGCTGAAAAAGTCAGTCATAGATTCTCCCTGAGAGCCTCTAGAGAAAACGGAGCCCTGCTGACACCTTGATGTTAGCCCAGTGAGACCCATTTCAGACTTCTGACCTCCAGAACCGTCAGATAATAACTTTGTGTTGTTTTGAGCCACTTAGTTTGTAAATTGTTATAGCTGCAATAGGAAATTGATACAGTAGGTCTGCATAGGCCCTGGATCCTGTCCAGTATGTTCTCACCTAGAAGTGTGGAGGGAACCTGGCAACATGGAAGATGGACAAGGAGGGACTTAAGCTGTACCCAGAACTCACATCTACTTCAGTCAAGGGACATGCAAGAAATAGTATTTCAACAACTGGTTCTCTGGGGAACTCAGAGGAGCATTCATCAAAAGTAGGAGCCTGCTTTATCCTTCTGTAAAACTCAGAGAGCAAGGAAGAGTACCTCCTTCCCCTGTCCCAGAAGAGCCGCCCACCACAACCTCTGCCTTGAACACAGGGAGGCAGCCATCAAAATCATGCCTTGGCATGAGCACCTAACCTTTGAATGAAGATCCAAGCATTGGAATAATACCTTGAACTGGGCATTATAATTTCTATATTGAGAGTGAAGTGATCATAGGCTTATAAATCAAGTCATGTATTCTGCCCAAGTCTTCCATAGGGGCAGGAGATTGACTATCCTCATGGCATAAATAGTAAAGAATAGAAGACATATCCCATAAATTTAGTGCAACCTATAAATTACTGGTACAAGAAAATACTAGGATAATGGTTACGTAAAGTTAGGCAGATTATGTATAACAGTGTTAACCATCTCCAGGGTACATGGACAGTGAAAACAGCAAGATGCATAATAGCGTGTGTAGATTATGTATATATATGAAGATATATGTACATAGATATGTAGATACATGTATGTAGATATATATGTAGATATATACGTACATATACATGTAGATACTAGTAGATTATGTATATATAATATATATATTATATATAAATATATAAAAACAATTGCACTTGTGCATGAGTAGTCTATCTCTGCAAAGGTACATAAATGATGTGTGGGAGTGGTTGCCATTGCAGAGAAGAGGAACTGAGTGACTAGGGCCAGTAGTAAGGGGGAAATTTAAGATTTCCTGAATATTCTTTTATTAACTCTTGAATATTTACTATGTAAACATATCACCCATATAAAATCTGTCAAAATAACAGAGGAAGACAAAAATATTCTAAAAACACAAAGCTAAAACAGGACAAATCTTAGACTAGGAGTAAAAGAATAGTTCCAGAACTGGTGATAAAGTTACTAGTTTAAAGATAAAAGGGAGGAAACAGAACATAGAACACGGCCTGTCTACCATAGTTATAAGGGTTGCTCTATACCAATTGGAAAGTGAGGCAGAGGCGCTGTGGTAAGGTGGGAGGGAAGTGGGAAGGGGTATGTAGCGGCCCAGGAGGAGAGCCATTTCTCTTAGGCAGTGAGGATCACTAAGACCCTCACACAAATGGGATTGATTTTATATACATATATATCTGCTCACTATTTTTTGTAATCCTCGAATCAATACTCTGGTACCTTTGTGGTCATCTGTGGATTTGTGCAGAGTGATGACAAATTTGAGTCACCCAATGCACATGTTCCCATCTGATATTGAACAAGGGGACACTTCGCCCTCTGCCTTCTTGTTTCATTTCTCACACTGTAAGTAAGTATTCTCTTCATGGTGTATTTAGTAGCATTTTTTTTTTTTTGCATTCTTGTGCTTCTTGCTGTTTAAAATGGCCCCCAAGCATAGTGTTCCTAAGTGCAAAAAATTTCTGACATGTCTTCCAGAGAAAATACATGAATTTAAGCTTGAGTTATAGTGCTATTGGCTATGAGTTCAGTGTTAATGAATCAATAATATGTATTAAGTAAGGTCTCTTAACAGAAATGCACATAAAACATGGTTATGTATTGATCAGTTGATGAAAATATTGTCAGTAGAGGCTTACATGAAACTGACTTTGTATTTCCCCAAGGACCAATGATTCAGTATTTGCTAATTCAATGTTTGAGATGACTATACAGAAAGAATACAACTACTGTAAATAATGAGACAATTCTATAAGTGTGTGTATCTATTTTTTTTCTTGTGAGACTAAGTGCTCAAAATCTGAAATATACTACAATCTTCTAATTGTGGAAATTCCCTGGTTAAAAATACACAGAGAAAAGGCAGAGTGGTACTATTTGGCTGTAGGGGAAATGCTTCCATTATAAGGAACAGGAGTTTGCTATAGGAAAGAACTCATCCTGATTTAGCAGAGAGTTTAGGTCCAGTAATATGCTGAAATACAATAGGTCTCTGTCAGAAGGGAGGGAATATTTGGGGTGTACCTGAGTGTCTACTTCTCAGATTATTGAAACCCTCAGCCACAGGAATTTGTGCTAGAACCAGGGAAAGAGGAGAAAGTGAGAGCTTGTGACTGAAAGGTTTTCCTGTGCTTCAGCAAGGTGACTGCCTGGTGTCAAGGAGACACAGCAAGGAAGCAGCGGGCAACATCAGAGTGGTTGGTACTGAGAGCCGAGAGACCTGGTGACCTGGGTAGTGCGCCACAGCCCAGTGCAGGGGAGCAGAGGGTTTGGGGGTGGCAAGCTAGGACGGGGATTATTAAGGATGGGAGCATCAGAGAGGAAAGGAGAATGCCAGACCAGGGATGGCTGGAACAAAGGAGCACCATTGCCCACTGGAAACTGAGGAACTCATTCATCCGCACATTCTGAGAGAAACACGTGGATAGAGCACATTGGGCCTTCCTTGATGAGTGTGGAGAGATTTGGAGTGCGCAGAGGATAGGGTATGACTTTCTGAAATTCCGCCGGAGGGGACTGTGTCAGAAAAGTAGGTTTTTTTAAAACAATGATTTTGAGCATTCTTCATTCAGCTCTTATTTAGAGTGATCTGGGAAAATATGGATTAAACTACATCAAAACCAACCCAGACTTTAGAAATCTCACTCCTGTTTGACTTCTGTCCTCTCTATCAAGAGGAATGATTTTCACATTAGAAAGGGGAGAATTACTGTGATTAAGAAAAAAATCAAATACCAGCATAGGTGAGGAGATGATGACAGAATATTTCTCTCGTAATGAAGAAGTTGCTAATACAATTGTGGAACCACTATAAATTACCTTTAAAAATATGAAAAGTAGAGAAGACATTTCTATAAAAAGTTTTTTAAGTTTTCTGGGAGGAAAAAGGTCAATTCTGGGATTATAAATGTGATTTCAATGATTAATGTACTTTCAAAAAGAATGATGAGGATGGGTTTTTTGGTATTAGAAAGAGCTGACATGAATTTATCAAAAATATGTCATATTTTGTGATACTCTTGAGTAGAGTATATTTGTTAATGTCGCTAAATTTCTTCACAAATGAAATGGAGAAATATGACTTGATGGTAGTAATACGGCAGCTGCCCTCCAATGAAGTATGTGGCTCTGTCCTTTTCCACTTTGTTATCGATAACTTGAATGAAGACAAAGACAGCCAATTTATCCAATTTTTGAATGATGCAAACAGGATTCTGAAAGATGAATACTTTCAACAGGGTGAAATGATGAATCAAAAATTAATGAGACACCATTCCACAGAAATGAATATGAATGACCATATTTATGTTTAAAATATCAAATGCAAAGTACATGTTTTGGGAACTTTAACTTAATGAAAATTAATGTAAGGTTTTAGTTGCCCAGTGCAACAGGAGTGGGTATGGATGATGACTAGGCTTATAAAATCTTCTTTTGAATAAATGGAAGCTTGGTGCCCAGAACAAGGAAAGTAAAAGCTCATTATTCTCTGAATAGAATATTTTTATATGAGTATTTTATTTTTATATGATAAAATAAATCATATAAAAATATTCCATTTGTTGTTATCATGTTTTACCAGAGATGCAGACACAGTAGGTCGTGATTATTGAAGAATGACTGGAATCAAAGCAATTAAGAGATGATAAACCTAAATAATAGAAAATTTAGGTTGTACACAGTAGTAGCTGGACTTAAATATTTGGGAGTTGTTAGGAGGAAGAAGTATTAGATTTGTTTGTTGTCTAGATGTTCAATGACAAAAACTGCAACATGGTGGGGAGTAGACTGGTAAACCTGAGATGGTGAGGGAGGAGGCTGGGAGTAGGAGGGTCCAAGGCATAAAGGGATAATGCGATGTTGAGGAGAGTGGACAACGAGAAAACCAGAAGGGCCGTCAGCAGCAGAGAAGCAGGAGGATCCTATTGGGCTGTGCTAGGCAGGCAGCATCTGCCATCCAAAGAAGATGTTGTGAAGACTGTGTTCCCATGGGTGGGGTTCTGGATAGAGTCACCTCCAAGACTCTGTAAATTTTAACTACAAACATACAGCTTTGGAGAAAATCGAAACAGGGTTTAATTGCTTTTTCAGTTCCTCTTATAATTAATAGGAAAGCCAAGGTTTACATTTCCCTGAGAAAATTTCAAAATTCTAATCTACAGATAGCTCACACAGAAATACAGTGGATGAGAAACAGGAACACTATAATAAACTGGAATTCAATTAGCTGGAGAGGTAAGCATAAACAATTCAAAATTCACTTGCTTGAGATAGGCTTTAGTTTCTGAAGCTCTAGAAAATATGCTTACTCATATGTGGAGGAAATTTTGAATTGAGATATTGTTACCATCATCACCATCATCAATAAAACACAAACCCCAAAACCTCCATGAGCATTACCAATACAGCATGACATGTTTTTTTCTTTCAAGTAGATGACAATAAAAATTGAAGAGAAGTGGATTCAGAATAGCCAAGGTCATGTCTTGGCAAAGGATGAGTCTGTTTATTACCTGCTGTGAAGAAGACCAAATAGCAAATTTAAGTAGGGTCTTCATTTCTCAAATGGAATGGCTTATTGGCTTGAACTAACCCCATTTTCTTTATTAGTTTTGTTAGTGCTATCAGTGGATGCCTACATGTATGTGATTTTTCCAAGCTTTTCATTTTACAGCAACAACCTGTGGTTAGCCAATATTTTTATGTCCCTTATTTGTAAACATCAAAGAAACTACTGTGCTCACAAACTGGAGATAGAATGGAAGAGAAGAACAAAGATTAGACTACCAGAAGGTCCAACTGAATGAAAGTCATGGTTAAACATGGGGACTCTGGCACCAGTCTGTATTCAGATGCTGATTCTATTATTTACAAAGCTATGTGACTTGGTGTTAATTATTCAATCTTTTTTTTTTTTCAGGTTGACTTTTTTTTTTTTAATTGGGGGAAAACTACAAAGCATTTACAGTACAATGTTTACAGTCACAATTTGTAGTGAGCTGATTTCCCAAAATATATTACCACTCAAGTTGACTTATCTTGTTACATTCAAAAATCTACTC
>CAUYRT010063663.1:0-27660 GCA_963574885.1 Lepilemur ruficaudatus | reverse complement strand
GATCAGCAGGGCATCTCCAGTGAAGGCCATGCTGTGGTCATTCAGGACAAAGGTGACACAGCCCGGGGTGTGGCCAGGGCTGGCCCGGGTTTCCAAGGCCTAATAGGGATGGAGGAATACAGAGATAGTCACCAATCCTTCTTCAAGTTGAAACTGGCCCCAGAAGCCCCAGCCTACCCTAGGGTCATATTTAGATAAACTTTTTGGTAAAAAAATTAAGTTAGATTCCCAGGCTCAAACCTTATGCCAGAGTAAACTCCAAATGAATTAAAGACTTAAATACAAGAAAATAAAACCATAAAACTGTGACAACAGGCCAGGCACGGTGGCTCACGCCTGTAATCCTAGCACTCTTGGAGGCCGAGGAGGGCGGATCGCTCAAGGTCAGGAGTTCGAAACCAGCCTGAGCAAGAGTGAGACCCCGTCTCTACTTAAAAATAGAAAGAAATTAATTGGCCAACTAAAAATATATAGAAAAAATTAGCCGGGCATGGTGGCGCGTGCCTGTAGTCCCAGCTACTTGGGAGGCTGAGGCAGGAGGATCGCCTGAGCCCTGGAGTTTGAGGTTGCTGTGAGCTAGGCTGATGCCATGGCACTCTAGCCCAGGCAACAGAGTGACACTCAGTCTCAAAAAAAAAAAAAGAATATCTAAACTGTTGAGTGCCCCCCCATCCCCATTTGTTCCTGATAAAGTTTAATCACATCTTCTTCCTCCATTCCCAGTTCCTTTGGAGTCAGCAATTCTCTGACCTGCACAGAGAAACCTGAGTGAATTCACTGGAACTCCCTATCTTTGACAGTATAATTCCTTGAGTTTCTTGAAATGTGCTGCCATTTTCACTTTGAAGTGACTGTCACTGCTGTCCTGTCCAGTAACTGAGTTTAATGTATTCTCCATCCTTCTTATCCTCCAAGTTCTCGGATGAAGGTTTTGCCTCCTGGTCAGACGTGGTGACGGTGGCTTCAAGTGGGGGTCTCCACACAGCAGCGGCCTCAGGTAGGCAGAACCTCGCTCTGGGGTTTACAGATCCGTCTCCCTTCCCCACAGCGCAACGCTGAGGCTGCCTGTTTTATTGTTGAGTCTTAAGAGTTCTTTACATGTTCCGGATGTTATATCCTTATCAGATATTTGAATTACAAACGTTTTCTCCTGTGCTGTGGCCTGTCTTTTCCCTTTCTTGATAGTGTCCTCTGAAGCACCATGGTTTTAAATTTTGATCAAGTCCAATTTGTCTATTCTTTTCTCTGCTTGTACTTAGATGTCATATCTAAGAAATCATTGCCAAATCCAAGATCATGAAGATTTACACCTGTTTTCTTCTAAGAGTTTTATCATTTTAGCTCTTAGATTTAGGTCTTTGATCCATTTTGGGTTAATGGTGTGTGTGGTGTATATGGTGTGAGGTAGAGGTACAACTTTTTTCTTTTGCATTTGAAACTCTGGTTGTCCTAGCCTAATTTGTTGAAAACCATCCCCCCATTGAACTTTCTTGGTACCCTTGTCAAAATTCAGTTGAGCATAAATACACAGGTTTACTTCTGGACTCTCAGTTATATTCTGTTGATCTATATTTCTATTCTCATGCCAGTACCACACAGTCTTGCTTACAGTAGCTTTGCAGTAAGTTTTCAAATCGGGAACTGTGAGTCCTCCAAATTTGTTCTTTTTTCAAGATAATTTTGGCTATTATGGGCCCCTTGTGTTTCCGTATGAATTTTAGGATCAGCTCATCCATGAGGATCTTTGACTCTATGATTCCAAGACCATAATTTCTGACAATTCCAATATCTGAAGTCACTATGGTCTATTTCTGTTGTCTTTTGTTTGTGCTGATTCTTGCTCATTGTGTCTTGTTTCCTTGTGTGCCTGGTTATCTGTGACTATTTTCTGCTCACTGTATTTGAAAATTGTTTGTGAGAATAATTGGAGGCTTAGGATGATAACATCTCCCTTGAAATAAGTTTTCTGTTTGCTTCTAACCAGCACCTGGGGACATTAGTAATCCAAGGGCATTTTAATTCCTGTTCAAGGCTGAAGTTTCTTGAATCACTCTTGTGACTGGGCTCAAGGCTTGGTTTTCTGCCGGTTCACCCTTATTTAGAGGATGTCTCAACTTAAAGATGATGTGGGGCATCAGATGACTCAGCTTGGATGGAAGGCTGCGCTCACCTTTTGTCCTGTCCCTCTCTTCCCTCCATGAGGCCATCAAAGCCACAGCCCAGTTTCAAAGCTGTTTCTTCCAGACTGGCAAATGCCCTCAGGGAAAATGTAGTCTTCCACACTGGGATTTCCTCTCTGGATTCTTGCCTTCTCCTAGATTCTTGCTATGGAATTCTTCATTGCCTTGTTAATTTTTTGATGGTCTTAAGAAGATGATTTTTAAAAAATTGGATCTAAGGACTTTAGTCGTCCTCAGCAGGGGTGTTGGTCCAAATCACCTATCCCGCCATTACTTGAAGCAGAAGACCTTGAAAAGTCGTAATTTCCCACTGGCATGTCCTCACCTTTGTCCAGGCTGTGCGTAGCCCAGGATGTCCCCTCTCTCTACCTCTCTCAGGCACCCTGAAACAAAAGCCCTGCACGGAACTTTGCCACCAGAAGCTGCCCTAACTCAAAGTCCCTTGCTTTTAGCTCTGGTCACTAGGGTTCACATGTCCATTGCCGTGGTCACTTATCATCAAACACTTATTTGGCACCCATAGTATGCCAGGCCCATCCCAGGCACTGGGGACTCAGCTGTGAACAAGACAAAGGCTGGCACTTACCCTCGAGAAGGGTAACAGAAGGTTCAACCCAGTGTGATCAAGGCTGGGAGGGACAAGCAGAGAGAGCCTTGGGAT
Source organism: Lepilemur ruficaudatus (assembly GCA_963574885.1). Lineage (NCBI taxonomy): Eukaryota > Metazoa > Chordata > Mammalia > Primates > Lepilemuridae > Lepilemur > Lepilemur ruficaudatus. The sequence continues at coordinate 24,819 of CAUYRT010063663.1, read as the reverse complement.
GCACTGCAAGGAGATCCAACCAGGGGCGGCTTCCCGGAGGACGTAATATTTAAGCTGAGGCTTGAAGGACGTGTAGCAATTACTGGCAAATAGGGATGTGGGTGGGAAAGGTGTTTCAGGCAGAGTGAAGGACACCTGTGAAGGCGCAGAGGGGAGATGGTGCATCAGGACGGAGTGTGGGGGAGGAGGGTGCCTAGAGGGGAAGGGGCAGGTGGGTTGAGCACCCCTGCTGCCTTTATGGATTCTCCTCTCTTCCCTCTCCCCCTACCTAAGGTGGAGCTGGAAGCATGGAGGACCCCATACTGCAGGGAAAGCAAACTCATTTGATCCGCTGTGCTAAACGATCCCTTTTTAGAAAGGTCACTGTCCTTGGCTCTCACCTCAGTCCCTTAGCTTCTGCCTCCTTCCTCTCTTCCTGCCTGGGGCAGTGGAGGATGCCACATCCCCTTGGCTCGTGAGGCAGGATTCGGGGCTGAATGAAGCTACAGACACTGTCTTCCTCAACTGCCCTGCCAGAGTATCCTCCTTACGAGCCCTGAGGCTCTGCCAGGCCCTTCCTGTGGCACCTCCGGCTCTGTCCTGACCATCCTGTTTGGCTTGGATGAGGTCCCTGATCCCGGGAACGAGGGGGGATGGAGATGGAAGGGCGCAGAGCCCTGAACCCTGAGCCCTCGGATATGGTCACAAGCAACACTTCTCCGTACCCAGCTGGGGTCTGGTGGTTGGGAACATACAGGATCCCTGGACCTCATCTGTTTCTCAGGTCACCCCAGTGTCAAAACTCAAAGAGGGAGGCTGGGTTAACCCTCAGTGAACCAGCGTTGAAAGGGAGAGACTAGAAGATTCCTGTCCTGACTGCCAAAGTGTTTATAGCAGGGAGTTGAGTTGAGTCCCAAACGAGGAAGGGTCCTTTCAATCAGTTACCCCACTAGGCTCCAGCCGAACCCATTGTCCAGATGGATAAACTGAGACTTGGCCACATGACAAATGGGAGGCAGAGGCAAGACCTAAACCCAGTCTCCTGACTCCTGGACCAGTGCTTCTTCCCCTCTTCCGTCCCCTTCACGCTGGTGGTGGCAGCGGTGGGCAGTGTGGAGGCTCACATTTGGGCTGTGGAGGACGGGGCTGGTGGGGGCTGCAGGGCCAGCAAGGGGTTAACCTTCTCCAGCCCCAGAGCCTCCTCTGGGAGGAGATTCCAGGCTCTTCTCCCACCTGGTCAGGCTTCACTGGAGGCCGACACTTTCCTGGCCCAGGCTCCAGAGGCATCAACAAAATGGGCTGAACAAAACATGTCTTGTTCAGTTGTTCTAAGACCTTGTCAGTGCCTTGCAGCCAAAGACCACCAGAAACACACCCGAACAAAGTCGGGTTTTCTGCTCTTTGAAACAGAGGAGGACATACACCTAGGGAAAGCACAGGGCGTCAGGAGGAATTTGCAGGATTTGGGCTGGTGCTGGAGGCTTTTGAGGAGGGGTGGAGGAAGTGGAACTTTGCTCTGGATCGGATGCTGTCGCGAAGGGGAGGTAATTCTGTGATTGGGGATCTCAGCGATTTTTATCTACAAGGGAAGAGGAAGGAACCGAAGCCAAAGCTATGATTGGCAAAGAAACCACTCATTTAGCTAGGAGAGAGGGACATTTGGTCATTTTTGTGGTTTGGACAGGACTGCGCATTCAGACGCGATTGCAAAGTGGTCTCGTTTTCTGTCTTGATCATCACGGTCAGAGAGTGGCCTTGTCTGCTGTCGGTGATCTGTGAAATTGATTCTGCTTAACAGGATCGCACCAAGGCTGAGCCGGGAGGGCCGGGCCCGCTCCGCTGTCAGGGCTGCTTCCCTCTTTCTCCATTGGCAAGGAAACCGCGGGGAGCCCTGGAAAGCTGGCCCCGTCCCATGGGGCGCCCATGAGGCGCAAATGTCAGCCATGTCTGTGGGCCCCAAAGCTTCAGGGGAAGCTCGGGCGAGGTCAGGAAGCAGAAGAGCCTTTGACGTCAGTCCTGGGTTCAAATCCCGACGCTGCGCACGCTTTTGGACAAGTTACTTCCCCCACTTGCAACATCATCTCTTGACAAATACTTAGTGAATGACCACTGTATGGCCAGGGATTGGGGACCTTGGGCCAGTGCCTCAACTCTCTGGGACTCAGTTTATTCCTCTAGAAAGTGGAATAAACTTCCAAAATATTGCTGGTACCTAAGATAAATGAGTGCCTTACCCCCAGGGTCGCCGTGAGGGCCGATGAAAAGCTGTGTGTAGAGTGTCCAGTCCACAGTCTGGCACATAGGAGTCTGCCCGACCTCCCTGACCACCTAGTGGGCCCTTTATTAGTAGAGAAGCAGGAGGGGCCCGTTCCAGATTCCGCCTACTCTGGAGAGCAAGTCCCCTGCACCCCGCTCAGGGACTTGCGGCCCCAGCTTGTCCCCATGCAGGCCTGGGGCTGCTCATGACAGCAGGAGGAGATCCTGGGGTTCCGGCCACTCTCGTCTGTGCTGCCAGCTGCTCCCCAAGGCTGGGCATGTGGCACAGCAGGGAGAGGGTCCTGCATGTTGGAACTGCCTTCAGGCAGCCGAGCCCCTGGCACTGCCCAGGCACCAGCTCTACCCCTGCAGACACAGTGGGTCCTTGGGCCCAAGTCTGACCCTCCGTACGCCAGGGGGTGCCTTTCAGCAGGGATGTTCTGTGGTTCTCTGGCCTTTCCCAGAGCAGTGCTGGTGCCAGTGTACCTGCTGGGGCCTGGGGAGGCAGAGAGGTCACCAGGGCAGTGGGGGTGGAAGAGGACATGTGCCGTCCTGCCTCCCCAGGCGTGGAGGAGGGGTGGTGACAGAGGAGGGTGTGAGGCCAGCACAGGAGGAAGTCTGTTTACCCATCAGAGGTGGCAGGGAGAGGGCCCAGTGCGTGGGCTTGAGTGGTGTGGGTGGCAGGAGCCCTCCACTGGGGGTGTGTGCGTGGGCGTGCCCGCGTGGGTGTAGGTGTATGTGTGCGGGCAGGACTCCGACAGCAGGGTGAGTGCACACTCGTGTGTGCACGTGTGATGCCCCCACCTCCGTGGGTGGGTCTCCGAAGCAGCCTGGGTGTAGGATTCAAACTGGCCTGAGTTGATCCCCAGTTGAGCTCCTTTCTGGCTGTGTGACCTCGGCATGGTCACTTGCCCTCTCTGAGCCTCATTCATCCATGCCACAAGTACACCTCAAGATCTTGCTGTGTGCAGGAGCACACAAGGCAGAGAGGTTCCAAGCCCTCATGCAACTGGTGGTCTTGCCTCAGTTTCCCTGTCTTTAAAGGGAGGGTGGCAACACCCAATGTCTCTAAAGGGCATCGGGTCTAAGTGCTCAGTGCACCTCTGTTTTCTTCCTCCTTCTGGAAACCTCTGCACCCCTTCTTCCAAGGGACACAGCTCTCAGGTGGTGGGAACGGGAAGCCAAGGGCCCCCGTCAGAGCACGATCCAGCTCCCAGACTGCCCTTGTTCTGTTCTGCTGCTGGGGGGCCCTGGGAGGGGGCCCTGGGAGTGACTGTCAAAGTCATCTGGGTAGGTGAGAGAGATGGAGGCCTTGGCATTCCCAGAGGCCTGGCACCTCCTCAGCGTCAGCCAAGGGGAGAAGCGAGGGGGGCGGGGGTGGAGGACAAAGATTCTCTGTGGGCCCCATCAGTCTCTCCCACACACGCCCAGTGTGGGCACAGGTGTGCGATGGAAACTCCTCCAACAAGTTGGGACACCCTCTTTCCCTGGCGGGCGGGGCTCGAGAGGAGGGGGCTGGGGATGGGGCAAAGGAGGTGCCAACTTCCCACTGGGCTGCTGTTTACACCCAAGCGATGAGCTGGCTGTTGGCTCCATCGCCTGCTCACCTGGCCAGGTGTGCCAGGTTCCTGCCTGGCCCCAGTCGGCATTCACGGCTCCGGCCCTGCTGGGTTCGGGCAATGGAAGGGGTGGCCAGAGCACGATGACTCCAGTCCCTTGCTTAGAACCAGGCACCAGGCTTCCCTCTGCAGGGGAGGCTGACAGAGCTTTAGGGCGTCCCTGGGCCAGAAGGCTGATGCCTGGAGAAGGGGTTGGTGACTTGCCTTTTGTACTTCAAGGGAGGGTCTTGACAAGGGCGGCTGCCATTCGCCAGCCCAGAAGGCAGGTGGCAGGGAAGCAGTGTGCAGCCAAAGTAGGAAGGACTCAAGTTAGACCCAAGAGTGTCCTTGCAGCCCAGGGCGGGACGCCGGAGTCGGAAAGGGGTGCTTCCTCTCGGGGCCTGCCTTTGCTGGGGTGGGAGGTGGGAGAGAGGCCAGGAGAGACAGGAGGAAGGGGCTGGGTGCTCTGTCACTCGTGCCAGGTGAAGGGCGTGTGGATCCTGCCCCCACCCACCCATTTCCTTCCACGCCGCCAGCCAGCACGGCCGAGAGAACCCAGGCTTGGGAGTTGCTGGGTGAACATGAGCAAGTCCCTTGACCCTCTCTGAGCCTCAGTTTGCCTCTTCTGCATGTTGGGCAGAGGTATTTGCCCCTCAGGGCCCATGGGAGACCAGAGGGTCACACTGGCAGCCAGATGTGCCAGGCACTGGTAGATGCCACACACCCTTGCCCGTGGCATCCTTGATCCCTCACACTGGCCCTCTCAGCCGGCACCGCTATGGCTCGGTTTTACAGCTGAGGAAATTGGGACTCACAGAGAGACTAAGGGGGACACGGGGCAAGCTGGGAGATATCGTCCAATGGGGGCCCCTTCCTCTCAGAGAGCAGGCAAGGGAGGCACAGCCACAGATGGTGGCTGCAGAAGGAGAGGCTGGTCACTCGCCTCGGGGCTCAGGCTGGCCCATCTGGGGGCAGTTCTTGTAATCCAGGCAGGGTGTCCTCTCCTGGTCACCTTCCAAAGTTTCATTTCCTGAAGCTACGGGTCACAGCTGCAGAGTGGGTCTGCCCTAATAAGGACGTGGGGACACGGGCAAGTAGGCCCCCCGGCCAAGGTTCTGCCCAACGCCCACCATCCTCAGCTCAAAGCGCTCCCCCCAGCCCTGCCCCAGGGACAACTGCCCCCTCACTGGCCCCTCTGCTGTCCAGGCGAGAGCTCCGGCCCCTAGTCCTGTGGCTGGTCCCTGCTCCCTGTGCCATTGCTGGGCTCTGGGCTTCCTCTGTCCAGGGTGTTTGGTGCTGGGGTGTCCAGAGAGAGGCAGGAGGCTCTCTGTTCTGCCCTGGTTCCAACCCCACTTTGGTTTTGTTACATTCAAAGAACAGGAGGGATGGGATCTGACACACCAGCAGGCACACAGGTGACATGCCAGGCCGCCGGGAGGAGGAGGACCCGGGCTGGGAGCCCGGGCAGTCCGACTCCAGTGCCCGCACTTCCCAGTTTTTTATTTTCCTCTCCCCATCATCCGCTCAGCCTCCGCTAGACCTTATTCCCGCACCCCTCTTCTGTCACCTTGCCGATGCCCGAGTTGCGAGTTGCGGCCTCCTCCTCTCTTCTGGACTTCACCCACCTCCCTCTGGCCTCCCAGCCCAGCCCGACCTCCTCCCAGCCCCGCACTGAATCCCTCAGTGGCTCCCGTTGCCTCCTGCTGAAGTCCCGCCTGGTGGGCCTGGCGTTCAGGGCCTGCCCCGTTCATTGGCCAAGCCATGAAGCCCCGGGGCCTGCAGGGCCTTCGCCTTCTTCCAGCATCTTCCCTGCCCTGAGTCAGCCTGTGTGTAGAGGTGGCAGCAATGGTTTCATGAGTCGCTAGGGGGGCTGAGGCCCACCTTGCTCCAAGTGCAATGGCAAGGAGGCTCAGCAGAGGCCCAGCCCCTTTCCCTCGGGCCTTGTCCCCACGGGCACCGGGCTTTGGGAGCCAACCGGCCCTGGGCAGGGCTGAGCCCTCCTCTGCCGGTTGCCTGCCCCAATCTCCATAAATCAGAGCTGATGAGCGGGCGGCTCCTGCGCAAATCACCCGAGGTGCTGCGTGTGCCCATTGGCCACACAGCCCGCCCACGTGCCAGCCGCTCCCCAGAGCGACGCTTGCAGGAAGCGGTGGGCCGGCCGCCCCCTCGCAGGCAGGTTTGGGGCACAGGCCCCGAGGCCTCCTCCCAGCTCCGTCCTGGGGGAAGGCTGCAACTGGGCCCACTCTTCCCTCTCCGGGCAGCCAGATCTCTACCCCGGCCCTGCCCAGGCGGCCCCCAACATGTTGTTTTCCAGGCTGGGTCTGGCTCAGCCTCCAGGGCCTGCCGGTCACGTAGCCAAACTCGTTCCTCCTCTTGGGCTGCCCAGTCTGCTGAGCACAGCGGTTTCCTGCTGGGAGAGCACAATGGAGCCTGCCCCAAGGGATGGGCCCTGGGGAGGCGCCAGCCGCCTCTGAATGCTGTGTGACCCCGGACAGGGCCCACGCCCTCTCTGAGCCCTGGTTTCCTTCATGAGAAGTGAGAGGTGAGACAAGGTCACGTGCAGTCGCTCCAATTAGAGGAGCAGCAGAGCATGGGCACATGCCAGGCCCAGCATCCTCACTGGTCGGGACCGAGGGAGGCTAACTTACCCGGCCAGGGTCGAGCCTCCCTCTTCTGTCCACCATCCCCACTTCTTCCCAGGCCTGCCTGGGGGTCAGCTCTCCCTGTCCCCACTCCCACCCCACAGCCTCCTCCTCTTCCCAGGCTGGGGTGGAGAAACAGGAGGAAGTGTTGGAAGGTACAGATTAGATCGAGGGCACCTGGGCCGAGGTGGTCCCGGCCTGCTGGCCCCAGGTGGCAGCGGGAAGGTTAGGGGCTGTGGGCAGAGGGAGGAGGGAGAGCCACCAAGAGCTGGAGATAAACTTCAGGCCCACCCGGGGGGAGCCAGCCAGTTTGGGGCCAAGAATCACTAGACAAGCCCCCAGCCAGGGCGTTCCTGAGGCTGGGAGGAGAGGCCCCACAGAGCTCTGTCCTCCTGCTGCCCGTCTCCCCTCTGCCAAGCCGTCACCCACAGCCTGGACAACCTCTCACTCATCTCCACATTTGGACCGGGATCTCCAACCCAAAAAGCCTGAGACCCAAGGCCTGACCTTGGACCTGCAACTCTCAGTGGTGGGTGGATGGGGAGGGCTACGGCCCCTTGGGGAGCGACACTTCCCCAGGACGTGAAAATGAGCCCAGACGCCCCTGCCTGCCTGTGCCATGGGTCAGGGTCTGCCCCCAAAAAGTGGGTCCCTAAAGGACGGCCTTCCTCAGAGCACTGCAAAGGTTTCTAGGTGAGAACCGGGTTGATTGGGAGGGACATGTCTTCCTTGGCAGGGTCTGGGAGGCTCCCCAGGGTGTGTGGGGGAGAAGAAGTGGCTATTGTCCCCAAAGCCTCATCTCTCCCATCCCCAGTTCAGTGTCCGAGGCCTGGCAAACACGCCTGGAGCCCACCACCCCAGCCCCCCAGGGTCAGAGGCTTGGCCTGGCCACCACTCAGCCCTGACCTCCACCCTGGCCCTCCCAGGCCCTGCAAGTGTGACCCACAGTCCCACTCTGGAGCTCAGAGTCCCACAGGGCTGAGCCCTCCTCCCTCCTCCCTCCTCCCCTCCCATCCCCAGCCCTACCCTGGGTGCTCTTAGGCAGACTAGGCAGACGGGATTTGGAATCCTAGCCCTTGCCTCTTGGAGCCTCAGTTTCCTCATCTGCACCGCCATCCTGGGCTGGTCGTGAGGACTGAGAGGCACAGTGAACACAGGAGCCTCCCCCTGGGAGCTGTCGAGTCACAGGAATTTTCATTTCTGAAGGCCTGTGGTCCTGCCCCTTCTCTCCTGCACTCTGACCTCCTCATTCCACTGCTGCCACCTCTTCGGCCTCGAAGTCTGTGCAAGTTCCCCCCTTCCTCACACAGGGCCGGTCCCACCCCAGCCCCCTCCCCAAACTGGCTTCTGTGCTTCCCAGAGGGTCTTGAAGCCCAGTTTGGGCGGGCAGGCGTGGGCCCAGCTACTCGGGAGGCTGAGGCGAGAGGACAGCTTGAGCCCAGGAGTTCGAGGCTGCAGAGTGCTATTAAAAAAAAAAGCCCAGTGTTACGGCTCTTTTAGAATTTGTCTAGCAGATTTTCCAGTCCTTACTGGAAGACCGCCCCCAAAAAAGCCCAATTTGGGGACCTCCTACATCAGCTGTCCCTGGGGGGGTTCAGACGCCTCACCAGCCTCAGGAAATCAGGACCTGGGTGGCAGGGAGTGGGGGAGGGGTGGAGCAGCTTGCCGGTGGGTTCCGATGCCCACCGTTCTACCCGGGAAAGAATCTCACATCTCAGGTGAGCCTGGGGCCTGCCCCTCAGTCGGCACTACCCCGGCCCCCTCCCACACCCCTGCTGGGAAAACCGCTTTCCCAGAGTGTTGGTTTCTCCCCGTACCCGCTCCACCCGCTTCCCAGGCTGGGAGGGCAGGGCTGGGCTGGGCAGGGGAGACCAGCTGGGCTGTGTTTGTTTTTGGGGTTTTCCTCTTAGACTGGTTCTCTAAACAAAAGGCCTGGGTGGTTGTGGGGCCAGAGCAGGCCTTGGGGAGCCATGGGGGTTCCCATAGACTCCTTAGACTCCTCCCTGGGCCAGACCGTTGTAGGGAACCTTCGAAGCCCTGTGACACAGGGCTATTTCCCCAGTTTATAGAGGAGGAGACTGAGGCTCAGAGGGGCCCAGTGACATGCTCAAGAGCACATAGCTGAGGAGTGGGGCTGGCAGCCAAGGGGGGCAGAGAGGGTGGGACCACTCAGCAGGAACTTAGCGTGGGGCAGCACTGGGTGCCCACGCGCCTCTCCTCCTTCCCGCCACCAGGTCTGGCTCCCCCAAATCTTTCTCTTCTGCAGGCAGCGCCACCTCAGCCTGGTCCTCGTCAGCCTCCCAGGCTGGGCTCAAACCCCTCCTGGCTTCAGCCCCAACATGCAAAGCCTTGACATCGGCCGTAACAACGACACTTCGGGAGCTTGCGTGGGCCAAGCTCTGTTCTGAGAGGCGTTCCCGAGATCAGGAACTGAATCCTCACGATGGCTCAGTGAGGTGGGTGCTGTCATTACTCTCATTTGCCGGTGAGGAACCAGAGGCCCAGGGCGGGGGAGTAACTCGACCATAGGCAGCAGGCACGCCCAGGCAGCCTGGCCCCGGAGCCTGCGCACTTGACTTCTCCATGTTACGCCTCTGGCTCTCCAGCCTGGACCTCTGACCTGGGCGTCAGGTGGACACCTCTCCCGATTTCCTGCAGGCTCCCAGGGCAAGGGGGTCCCTGTCCCTGGCTGGGCCCCACCGTAACACCCATCTCGCTCCACCCTAAGGCCTGCAGACTGCATGTTCCCGCCCCATTGTCTTGGGGCCTACTCATTCATGCCATGTCCCCACGCCTGTGCTGGGTGTTGCACACAGTAGGGCCTCTCAGAGGAACAACGTGGACTTCAGCCAGGGAGCCAGCCCCAGCTTCCCCGCCGCAGTGCCCTCTGCTGGTCAGGCCTGGCACTGCCTCGGGGCCTCGCGGCCATCAGCCTAGGCTTGATCCAGCATCACTTAATAACCCCCTGGGTTTATAGCGTTCCTTTCTTCCACCGAGCTCAAAGCGCTTTCTCATCTGTGATCTGCCTGGCCGGGGACCAGCCCCAGGAGTGTGGGAGGGCCCAGCATTCATCTCCCCATTTTACAGAGACAAACCAAGGCCTGGAGAGGGACGGGGCGAGCCCCGGCGTGCTGCTGGCAGATGCAGAAAAGAACTAAAAGACCCATTTATCCAGCCCTCTCGGTCACAGATGAACAAACACAGGGAGGCCCAGAGGGGAACCGACTTGCCCAGATGAGCCCTGGGCTAGAACTCCGGTGTCCTAAATACTGTCCAGGACTTTCCCACAACAGCAAGATCTCTGCCTGCAGAGACACGGAGCAAGGCCTCAGCCAAGTCATCAAACATACTGCGTCCCTGTTGTCCCGTATGCACTTCCCACCCCTGCCTACCTCCCAGGAGGTGGCAGGTGGGGATGTGCTCATGGCCTGTGAAGGCTGTGAGGCCAGGTGGGACCAGGTGGGACCAGGTAAAGCCAGGTAAGGCGATGATGGGAAAATGAGAGCACTGGCCCACACTGCAGATTCCAGCAGGACCCTCAGCCCCGCCCGGCACAAACACCGCCCAGCAGGAGATGCCAGGCCAGGCCAGGGCTTGACCCTCTGAGGGACTGGCCTGTTGCATGTTGCATGCTGCCCACATCTTGTCAGGTGATCAAAAATGGGAAGGATGGTCTACCAGTCTGACCCTAAGTCTCAATTCCTGCCCTCTGTTCAGCCCTTCCTGGCACTTCTCATGATTTTTCAACTTCTATGTTTATTCCAGTGACTCGTCAATGTCCGTCTCCTCTGCCAAACTCTAGGCATCTGCAAACTTTTTCTGTAAAGGGCTAGAGGGGAAATATTATTGACTTTGAGAGCCGTACCATCTCTGTCACAACTACACCACTCTGCCGTTGGGTGGCAGAGCAGCCAGAGCCAACAGGTAAACAAATGAGCATGGTTGTTTCAATAAAACTTTATTTACAGAAACAGATTGAGGGCCGTGTTTGGCCCATGGGCTTTAGTTTGCTGACACCTGCTGTAATTCCCAACACAGCTGACCACATCTGTTTGCTCTCAGCTGTGTCCCATTGTGTGGGCAGACAGCACACTGTAGGCGCTGCTTAAATCAATATTTGAGGAACGAGAGAGTGAAACAGGCAAGACTCCTGTGGGTAGGGCTGGAAGGTCATGTGTGGTGTAGGCTGATCGGGGTGGGGGGGTGCACAGCTTATGCAAATATCCAGAGGCAGGAATGGAGGGGACACTGCCTGTCCTGAGGCCCCAGGAGTTACCAGGCTCGGAATCACCCCAGAGGTCAAGATAGAGGGGAATGCTGGGAGTCTAAGGGCTACCCCTGCATGGCCATAGCTCGGACCCCCTCCTAGGGTTACTGGGAGGGTCAAACATGACAGGAGGGGTAAGGGTCTCCGCTCAGCACCTGGCACACAGAAAGGCCTCAGCTGCCATGATTATGGTTGGTGTTGTTATTAACCCAAACACCTGAAACTGCCCCTCAGACTCCCACCAGTGGCCCTGCCTGGGGCTCTCCCCAGGGCTCTCCCCACCAAGGCTGGGTCCTCACAATGACCATGAGGATGCCTGTCTCTGCAGGAGCTGGGGGTGTCTGTCCTAGTGCTGGGGACTCCTCATCACCTGTTTACTCTCCAGGCTGGAAGCCTCCCCAGGGCAGGAGCTGGTATCATCCCAGTGTCCCCTGTGCTCAGGCCAGGGCCTGGCAGAGTGGCTGTGTCTCCCCCATCAGACTGGGACTGTAGTGGTGGGTAGCCTGGAGGGTAAGTGCTCAGGCCCCATCAGACTGGGACCTTGCCCTCCGTCTATCCATCCCATCTAGTCCGGCTGGTTGCTGGGGGAGGACACTGACCTGACATCCCACTCCAGCTGGCAGCCTCCAATCCCAAGCCTGGAACCGAGAGTGGGCATATTCCAAGATCAGCCTGTGACTTTGTCAGGCTCCTAGAAAGGCTCCAAGCTCTGGGGACTCCCAGGCAGGCCCAGGACACCAGAAGGGGCACCTAGCACCTGAAACCTCCAGATCGGAGCAGGGAGTCCTGCTGGCTGTGGGTACTGTTCCTGGGTCTCAGTTTCCACATCTTTACAATGGGGGTGGGGACCAGGTATGTTTGACTTCAGGAGTCTGGGGAGTCTATACAGGACTCTGTGCAGATTTTAAAAAAGCCTCCCCTCTGGGTAGAGGCAGCATTGTGGTGCACAGCTTAGAGATGACACCTTTGTGCTAAGAAAGGCCGTGTCCTGGGGCAGACACAGCCCCGTGGTGGAGCTCAGGACTTCGTGACTAGAATATGGGGAGGGTTTCAGGCACCTTGCCCTCGGCTGGGCACCTTTGTGCAGGGCCTGGGAGGCACACCGTGAGCCATGGCTGGGTCTGAGTCGCGGGTGAGGTACTTTCTGGGTCAATTGCCCAAGGGAGGACGGAAAACAACGCAGGAAAGAATAACGCTGTCTCAGGCTGCCCCCTGCTGGCCAGCTGCTGCATCATGCCCACAGCGCAGAAAAGTCAACTCAGGTGAGCCTTTCTCTGGGCCTCCGCCAGGCCTGCAGGGGCATCCTCCTACCTGCAGAGACCCTGGACCCAGGAGTTGGGGTGCCAGCCCTCTGAGGCGGCTCTGGCTGTCTCGGCCTCTGACGTTCATGCCGGTCAGTTCCACACCGACTCAATCCTCTCGTTGTACAGATGGGTGCTCAGAGAGGAGCAGGGGCTTGCCAAGGTCACACAGCAAACCCATGGCAGAGTGCAGACTATAACCCAGGCCTCCTGCCTGTCAGCTCAGCCCCTCTGAGGAGGGGATCCTGTCATGAGGACCCGGCCTAGGCCAGGCATCTTAGAGCTGAATCCCGTGAACCTCTTCACTCAGTGCCCAGCACAGTGGCTGTGTCTCCTCCATTAGACTTGGAGTCCCCCGAGGGTCTCTGCAGGCTCGCCCTTCTCTGTCTCTCCCTCTCCTGTCTCATCTAGCAGGTTGCCTGGGGGTGAGGCTGGGAGACAACCTGACTCCCAACTCTAACCAGAAGCCCCCAACCCTGAGCCTGGGGTCGGCCTGCAGCCTTGTTCTCAGGCCCCGTCCCCGGCCCCTGGAACCCCCAGGCAGGGCTGGGCCTGCAGAGAAACAGGGAACTCTAAGGGGAAACGCCCAGGCCTCTGCCCCCTGGACAATGAATGGGAGGGGGGTTGGTTTACAGATGAGGACTCAGAAGATGTGTCTTCTTAGCGCTCTTTGGACAAAGACCAGGTCCCACTGTGAGACCCTGCGGGAGCTGGCAACTGCCACCTCTCTGCCCACCGTGGCCCTCTCCTCCACCTGGGACCCAGCCCTTCCTCTCACTTCCAGACCTCGGCCATAGCCCGCACTGTTCCCTCCCCCTCTCTCTGCCTAGCCACAGTCCACTCATCCGCCAGCGGGGGGTGCAGTCCCTGTCACCTCCCCTGGCTGTTCCTGCCATGCCCAAGATCAAGTCCCTTTTCCACTCTCAAGGGCTCTTTCCTACCGCTCCCAGGGACAAGATTCTAAATGTATCTGGGTTAACACCTGCCTCCCCACCAGACCGTAGACTCAAACGAGCAGGCACCTGGTCCCTCTCATTGATGCTGTCATCTCAGCACCTGACAGTGCGTGGCACACAGGAGGTGCTTAGTGAGTATTTGCTGGATGAATGAAAGGTTGAATCAGTCTTGATGTGGGACCTTGGACAAGTCTCACTTTATTGTATTCATTCAACAAATACTGATACAACATCTTCTACGCATTGTTCTGGGCATACGGTTCAGATCCGGATTCATCTGGCTCCCAGCTCTGTTCTTTTGTGCTGAACAAGCTCTGTCCTTCCAGAGATGTCAGAGGCCTGGGGAAGGACACCCTCTGCCCACCCTCGCCCTCTCCCACTGGTCCCCCGGACATTGTATGTGCTGGTTCCCTGCGGGCCCCCAGGTGTCCCCACCTTCAAACCTTTACGCACACCATGCCCCCATGCCCCGCCCCCCCACTGCCAACAGCCCACTCAACCTTCAAACTCCACTTCCAGGGTCACTGTTGCCTGGAAGCCATCCCCAGGGCCCTTGGCAGAAGTGACTCTCCTCTCACTTGGCTGGCATGGGGATGCAGCACCGATCCCCTGACCCCGAGCTATTTATGCACGTGGCTCCCGCAGTGTCCCCGCCCCCCCCCCAGGAGTGCCCAGGCAGCGACGGGTCTGATTCACTGCCGTAATGGCTTCTGTTGATTAATCTCGCTCCGGTCAAACCCTGCAGCATCTCCACGCTCCAGCACCCACACCGGGGCCGGGCAGTCCGGGCTGGCGAGCGTCCGTTGATGAACAGGAGTAAGGTCGCAGGAGTGGGGGTGCTGCCTGGATCCCCAAAATCGTGACAGGAGAAGGGGATGCGAGATGTGAAGGGCACGGCCTGGACCCTCTCTTCCCCGGCCCCTCACCCACGGTAGGCTCCTGTCTGCTGTGCCCCGCGAGTGGGCACAGCAAGGAGGGTGCTGTGGCGGGCAGTGGAAGGTCACAGGGCAGATGGGGTGAGCTGGGAAAGGACAGCCTGCCCCGGGGGAGGACAAGCACACATCTTGGAGCTGTCTGGACACTGTCCGCTTCAGCAGAGTTCCAAGGACTGGGAAGGTGAACATGCGCGTGCAAGGGGAGCCGCCACCCCTGCACGGCCCTGGCCTGGGCTGGTGCTAGGGCTGGGCTGACAGGCAGGAGATCTGGGTTCTAGTCCCCACTCTGCCTTCAACTTGCTGTGTGACCTTGGGCAAGGCTGTGCCCCTCTCTGAGAACCAGTCAGTGCAATGAGAGGACTGAGTCAGTGTGGAACTGACCCACACGAACGACAGAGGCCGGGAGAGCCAGAGCCAGCACAGCCCAGCCCAGCCATATCTCTGAGTTGGTCAGCAAGGGCCCCTGGGTGGGTCACCAGCCAACCTCATCCTCCTGTCGCTGGCTTAGGCTGAAGGCAGCACAGTGCGGTCCCCAGGCATCCTCTCCCATGTGAGCAACCCTGTCTTCTCTGCAGGGGTCCCCTCTCTGGTTTCTCTGCTGCCAGAGCGGCCAGGCTTTCAGCTGGGAACATCAGCAGTCGTGACGGAGTGTCCTGCGTCACGGTGAGTCAGAGCCTCCTTCCACGCCAGATCTAGTCACTCCGCCCCAGGAAGAAGAGAAAGGACACCTCTGCCTCCTCAAGCCTGGGCCACACAGGACGGGACCCCAGAGCCTGGCCACAGGCAGACCTGTCTTTCCTTCTCCACACCAGGGCAGGCACACACCTGGCCCCAGGCAAGGCACCGAGTGTCCACGGTGATCATAGGCTCTCCCTTCAGAGCCACCCTCTCTGAGGCCAGACTTGCAGGGCAGAGTGCGGGGAGCTCGTCACACCTGTGATTGCATACAGCACTGGCCTGAGGACCGGCACATCTGTCCTGTTCACACTGGCACATGGCAAGCCCTTCATATGTACCCACTGAATGGAGGTTCTCAGGACAGGGGAGCTGGGCAGAGGTGATGATACATTGTATTTGTGTTCACTGTCACTGTTATTGATACTTATCTTTAGCCCTAAGCTAAGTACCTACTGTGTGCTGGCCATTTTGCTTGTATTGTTTCATTAGCCCTCACAGCAATCCCATGGGGTGACATTTTTACCCTCACTTAAGGGATGAGAAAACGGTGGCTCAGGGAGGTGAAGCAACTTGCCCGAGGTCACACAGCTTGCGTGAGCTAAGCCCTCACTCACACCCATGTCTGCTGACACCAAGGCCAGGCACAGAACCACACTCCACCAAGATGCGACTCAGCAGAGGACACCTGGCTTAGAGAAAGAAAAGGAGGACAACACCCATCCTCCGGCCCAACTGCCCTGTGGCCCTCCAGGCCCAAATCCTGCCCTGCCAGAGACCTCCAGCTCCTCCCAGGCCCCTGCCTCCAACCCTTCCAAACCCTGCTGGGCCCTTACAATAAACCATGATGCACAGGGACACGTGAGGATGGAGCGGGATGCAGTCTGTGGCAGTGAGTGTCTCAGAAGCTGAGTGCTATGTGAACCGGAAGGTTCGCTAAGGGACCTCTAGACACTGTCCCCAGGAACTGGGGTGTGTGTAGAGGCATGTGTGTATAGATGTGACTCAGTGTGCGTGATCGAGAGGCGTTCCAGGCTTGGGAAAAGGACCTGTGCCTCAGACTGCTGTGCCCTAGACACGCTCTTAGAGGCAGCCTTGCCCCTCCCTGCAGCCACTGCAGAAGACCCCTCATCCAGCAATAAGGCCACAAGCACACTATCCTCACCCTCTGCACCCCTACCCCTGGGCCAGTGTCCTCCAAACCAGGCCTGACAGTCAAAAGTCATTGATGTTCACAGCTAAAGGCTCTCTAGAAAGGCCTCTGACTTCAGCAGCCTCAGTTTCTTCCTCTGCAAAATGGGCCTGATGGAATTATCCTAATTGTGCACAGCCCAGTGTTCGCTGTTAAGTTAATGTTGTTTATGCCCCAAAATGCCAGAAATGCCAGAACCCAAATGCCACAACCCAAATGTGCCCCAAATGCCAGAACCTCCCCGCCCCCTCGGTCCCCTTGCCTGACCTTCAGCCGGGTCACTCACGGGGCCCCTTGCCGGCCCGCCCGGGCCTTGGCAACAGGTGCACCCCCGCCTCCCGCGCCGCGCTCGCGGCCCCGCCCGCCCCGCGGAGTCGCCCGCCCCTGGCAGCAGCGGGCGTGGCGCGGGAGGCGGCGGCGCTAGGCGAGTGGGGCGCGCGGCAGCGGCAGCGGCGGCGGGGACGACCCGGGGACGACCCGGCGGGAGCGGAGGCCGAACCAGCCGAGCCGAGCCGAGCGCGCCCACGTCCCTTCCCCGCGCCCGCCGCCCGCAGCCCCTGCCCGCGGAGACATGAGCGCCCGGCGGCCCGGCGCACCCCAGGCGCAGCGGCGCGGCCCCGCGGCCCCGTGATGGGCTCCTGCGTGTCACGAGGTGAGGGGGCCGCGGGCGGGTGGGGTTGGGCTGCCAAGACCCGCGCGCGACCTGTCCCCTCATTACTCCAGAGGAATTGGGGAGTGAGAGCGGCGACCCGCCCTTCAGGGACCAGCCGCACCCCCAGGGGACACGGTGCCCGAGGGGGACAGGGATGGTGCGGGATGGGGGGGCAGCGCGGAGAGGGAGCGTGTGGAGGTCACCGCACCCACGCCCCGCCTGGCACCCCGTAGGTGCCGCGCAGCAGGGTCCCGTGCCATGCTTCCTTCCGGGCAGCCACACACCCCCTGCCGCGCGCCTGGGAATGGAGGGAGGCTCTGGTTCCTCCGGGCTTCCCTGGAGGGACTTGGGGCGTGGGCGCCTGGAGTGCTAGTGGACCCTCCCTCTCCCACACGCCCGCAAGACACAGACCTGCTGGCTTACTGCCCTCCTCCCCCGCCTCCTGCCCCGTGCCCCGCGGGTTAATGGTGGTGAACAGGTTATAAAGAAGGTTCCCCTTCCCCCACCTTTATCCCTAACTCCTCATCCCCACCCCCATCCCTACCCCCATCCCTGGTCAGGACACAGGAAGGGACAGAGGACAGCTGATGCTCCTACTTACCCCTGGGCTTTTCTCTGCTTCTAACCTGGCACCCTTCACTCTCCCTAAGCTGGTCCCCAGGGAGCTGAAGGGACCTGCCCCTGCCTGGGGCTCTGGGGTAGGCTTGGGCCTCTTCTGTCCTACTCAGGGTATGCAGAGTCTGCACTGGGGCTGGGGGATGGGCAGGTTGGTCTTGGGAGCCCTCCAGCCACCAGCTTCCCAACAGCCTGCTAAGCAACATCTTAGACAAGAGGTCAGCCTGGGCTGTTCTCCCACTTGGTCTCTTCACCCCACAGTGGGACGGGGGCCATCTGGATGTGGGGGTGACTTTGGCCTTGGCTCAGGCTCTGCAGACTGAGGCCAAACCCACTGACCCCAACCACAGGTCTTGGAGGACCACCACATCCATCATCCCCAGTAGCTTACTCAGGTATGAACCGGCCTTGGGAGGAGCTGGGCAGGCAGGCCCCAGAGGGGAACTTGTCGTGGGGGGTGTTGAGGAAGGAGCATAACACCCCTCCCCTCAATCCTCTGGACTCTAAAGGGTTCTGTTTACTAGTTTACATGGGGCATTCGGGTAAGTGGCTCAGGATGTCTCTGGAAGGTGTCAGGAGTGGGATCATGGGTGGGGGAGGGGAGGGAACAGGGTCAGGCTGTGTCAGGTTCGTTTACTCATCCATTCACTGAGCTGATGTGAACTTGATACCTGCTGTGTGCCAGACACATGTACACCAGGTGGGGGATCTGGATGTTTCCTCAGTCACTGTGTCCCTTCCTTATCACTTGGCCATCCCCTGCTGGGCACTGTGGGGACCCAGCCCCAGATGGACTGGCCTGTGAGCTGAGGACCCACTTAGCACAGGACAGAGGCCTGAGAGGAAGACACACCTACTAAAGTCACCCTTGTGGGGCTGAGGCCCAGGTCCTCTGACCCCGCACCTGGTGCCGCTCCACAGCACCCTCTGCCTGGGCTGTTTGAGGTCATCACACCAGCCAAGACACATTCTCCCTACCCTTCCTTCTGCAGCCTGGGCTTCCTGAGTACCACCCCTGGATCTAGTTGTGTCTCCCAATCTGTCCCCCTCCTGAGTGGATGGGGCCACTGAGAGTCTCAACGTGCACCCAGGAAAGTTGGACATATGTAAAAGGAGGTGTGGGGAACCATATGGTCAGAGGACACCCATTGTCCCAGAAACACTGGGTGGCTGAACCAAGGAACCACCCACCCCTCTACTTGTCACTAGTACTCATTCTCTGAGTGCTTACAGCTTATCAGGTACCAGTCTGAAAGTTTTAGGCACAAAAATCTAATTTGGGATATAAACTAACATAGTACTCACTTTACAAATGGGGAAACTGAGGCACCGGGAAGTTGAGTGGCTTGCCCAGGGCCACATAGCTTAGGAAATTGCAAAGCCAAGATTAAACCCTGGCACACGGACTCCAGAGCCTGGGTCCTTAGTCTCAGCACACAGCCAGCCCTCAGCCCTGTTGCCTGCACCCATCCTACCCTGCTGGAGCTGCACCTGGTCCCCACACCTGCAGCAATCACTAATGATAGCCCCCAGGTGCCAAGTGTGTCCCCAGCCCAGGTACGCGTCCTAAAGCTGAGGCCGGGCATTGTGAGCCTCACACTGAGCCTGGAGCCTGCACCCAGCTGGGGCCACCCCGCCAAACCCCTAACCCCAGACTCAGGCTACAGCTGGGAGAGCCGGCCCGTCCTAGCCTCCCTACTCCACCATTCACTAGCTCTGGGACCTCTGTAACCTGGTGTGCCTGTGTCTTGGTTCTTATCGCTAAAATAGGAATCGTGACAGTAGCAATGTCATAGGATTTCTGGGGGCGATTAAGCGGCTGAATTCACGTAAGACACTCAGACGAGTGCCTGACACGGAGTAAGCATGCGTAAGTGTCAGCTGTTACTCTCATTTTTAATTTTTACTGTCACCTGTCTGCCAACAGCTAATGCAGACCTTCCTGGCTGGGAAAGGGGAGCCACAGAGGCTTCCAGCCCTGTCCTACGCGGGACAAAAGGAGTGGGTGGCGGGCACTTGAGGTGCAGAGGACATCGGGAAAGTGACCGGGACCAAATTAAGGCAACAAATGCTGTTTCCAGGAGCTATTTTGTGTTCATTATCTATTTTTAAGCCACCATTTGTTTTGAGCACTTATCCTGAGCCAGGCTGAGCCTTTGCTCCCCTGACCTAGTTAGTTCTTGTCCAACCCTGGAGGGGGGACATGGGGCTCAGAGACGGGAGGGTCTTACCCCAGGCCACACAGACAGGCATGGAGAGGCAGGACACAAATCCAGGTCCATGTGACCCCAGTGTCCTCTGCGTCCTCACGTCTCCACATAGAGAGAGGCACTGAGGGAGTGGCCAATGCTTTAAAAAAAACCTTCTAGAATAACTCAAATGGTTCAGGTTTGGTTGGGGCCTGGGGCCCCGCCGCCACCACCAGCGGTGGTCTACAAGGAACAGAGGAAGTTAATACCTGCCCCCTTCTCTCCAGCTCCAGGGTCTCCAGGGTGTCAGTGCCCCCTCCACGCCCTTGGTGCTGTGACGGCTCTGCCTGCCCCTCCCCCAGCTCTCTCCCCTACACCAACCCATCAGCCTCCTGGCCCCACCCTGGGAGTCTCCAACGCACTGGGCACTGGGGGGTTGTGAGAGCAGAAATTAGAGATGGGGGATCTTATTCTGGAAGGTCAGACATCTGACTATGTCTGGGAGAAGGCACAAGCTCTAGGGGCTGACCAGAGCCACCCACTGTACCCACAGTATCCAAGTCCTGTCTTGCCAGGGCCCCAGCCTTGCCAGTGAGCAGTCATACCCAGGCACTGGGGAGACTGAGGAAAGCACAGCTGGGACCCTGCCGTTGAGGAGCTCACTGTCTGACAAGAGAGCTATGGCTTTACCCTGGGAGTGGCCTGGTGGGGCAGGCAGGGCACACACACACTTAGAAAAATGACCTGAGGACCCTCTCTGGAGATTGGCCCTGGTTAGAGGTTGGAGCACACACTTTGGAGTTTCCCATTGGCCTAGGTTTGAACCTTGCATAAGTGACTTAGCCTCTCTGAGCCTCAATATCCCCATCCGTAAAGTGGGCATGATAGTACCTACTTCACAGGGTTGCTGTGAGGGTCAAATGAGGGATCATGGGTGAAAAGGCTGAGGACAATACGTGACATGTAGTAGGTATTCAGTAAACTGGCAGCAATCACTGCAGGCCAGACCTTGCCCATTAGGGCTGCTGGTGAAGGAGTCACCGACTACGGCAGAGACCAATCTGGGAAGGCTGCCTGGAGCAAGTGAGGCCAGAGATGGCAGAGGAAGTGGAGAGGAGCTGGGGTGTGTGGAAGTCCTGGAGAGGAGTCTGCTGTCTGTCTCTGTCCTTGCTTGGGGATGGAAAGGGACCCCCTTGAGCAGCTCTGAGCTGTACCAACCCACTGATGAAGCTACCATCATGGCCCAGGTGACCTGTCAACAAGTGTCCTAGGGAACACTTAGTTCACTCAAGGCCTGCCCTCTGCCTGCTCCCGTGGCTGTGACTCACCAGGTAGAGAGGCCAAGGACTTATCCTCAATGGCCTCCCTCTGCAGAGCCCCCAGGGCAAGCTCCTGCCCTAGGGACAGAACCAGAGGAGTGGCTGACCGAGATCTGTCCCATTGTTCAGAAAGAGAAACTGAGGGCTGAGGCATGGAGCGGCTTATGGAGCACATCATTCCCATGATGCCCCTTACTGGACGGGTACTATGTCACAGATGAGAATCTGTGTGCCCACAGCCAGGGGTGGTGGGGAGAGGCTGGGAGGTA
Organism: Lepilemur ruficaudatus; assembly: GCA_963574885.1. Taxonomy (NCBI): domain Eukaryota; kingdom Metazoa; phylum Chordata; class Mammalia; order Primates; family Lepilemuridae; genus Lepilemur; species Lepilemur ruficaudatus. The sequence continues at coordinate 3,974 of CAUYRT010063663.1, read as the reverse complement.
AACCCAGGGCAGGACTGTGAGAGGAACTCCCTGGACACTCTCTTCAGAGCCAAGGACAGAGCCTGGGGCAGTGCACACCCGGGCAGTGGTGGGCTGGGGGACTGCATCGTGCATCTGGTGCAGGTGCCCCGAGCAGCTGAGAGGAGAAGCCTGCGGCTGGCCAGGGAGGCGCAGCACGGGGGCCTGGGCCCAGGGTGCTGCTCAGTGACCATGTGGTTCCGAGAGGTTTCCCCTCTCTGGCTGCTGGGAAGGAGCAGGGTTAAACATAGGCCTCTCTGCCCTCCCGGGCTGTGGAGCCCTGGGAGACAGTCCAGGGGGAGATGGCAACCACGGTGACTCATGGGCTGGGACAGGGAGCCCCAAAGAACAGCTAAAGGAGCTGGATGGCGCTGAAGCAAGTAAGAGGAGCCCGAGGGGTTGTGCTGCAGACTCACCCAAAGAAAGAGCTCAGAAGACTAGTGTGGGAGCTTTACAGCAAGAGGGGTTTGGGTTAGACATCAGGAGGAACTGTCTGGGTGGTCAGGCTCTAAAGCAGATTGATAGGAGCTGGCACAGGAAGGCAGGACGCATCCGTGATAAGCAGAGGAGAAGCGCTGGTTGAAAGAAGAGGGATGGAGGAGACATCTGGATGACACCCCTCTCCTTGAACGATCAAGATGGCCCTCTCCCGGTTGCCATGGCATCCAAAGGCTTGTCACTCCCGTGGACAGAGGAAGTGGAGGAGGGAGCAGATCTGAGAAAGGGGCTCAGACCTTGAGGTCAGGACAGCAGGGTGTGGACTGGGAAAGAAAGGGGGTGCCGACAGCTCTCGTGGGAGAGGGAGGCAGCCACGGGAGCAGGGGCTAGTGGTCCCCTCGGGCTACCCCCCAACCCCCACCCCACATGAAACTCTGTGTTTTTCCAGTTGCTGTTGGTGACGTGTCCACCGGTCCCAGCTGGGCGAAGAACAGCCTGTAATTTCACCCGGGGCTGGTTCATTACCTGACGTCTCCATGGCAACCAGCCTGTGACATCACGGGGCGAAAGTCCTCAGGGGGAGCAGGCGGCTTTGGGGCTTTGGTGGAGGCACCTGCACCCCAACTGAGGTGGGGGGTGGGCAGGCTGGGGAGGGGGTGGGAGCCGGGAGTCCTCCAAGCCCACCACCCCCTCGACGAATGACCTTGTTCAAGTCACGTCTTCAGGCTCTGCCCTCACCACCAGCCTCCTCCCGGGCAACCTCACTTCCTGGTCTGCGACTGGAGAGTTTTACAACAGCTTCAGGTGACAACCAGGGGCCCTAGAAATATTCCAGCACCCCTGAAAGTTCCCAGGGGCAACCTGTAGCCAGTGCCACCCTCTCCTTGGTGACACACGACATGCAGAATCTCAAGATTGGCGACTTTCAAACTTTTTTGACTGGACCCATAGGAATAAATGTATTCTGCATCATAGCCCAGTACACACACACAGAAAACTCTTAGCATTTGCACATTTGCATGCACGCGTGTGAATGTGCATGGATGTCTGCACAGTTTAAACAAAGCTTCATGAAACAATACTTACCCCAGCTCTGCAGTGGGCTCTGATACTTTCCATTCTATTCAATTCCCTCCCTCCCTCCCTTCCTTCCTTCCTCCCTCCCTCCCTCCCTCCCTTCCTTCCTTCCTTCCTTCCTTGCTTCCTTCGTCTCACTCTGTCACCCAGGCTGGAGTGCAGTGGCATGAGCATAGTCCACTGCAGCCTCAGACGCCTGGGCTCAAGCAATCCTTCCACCTCAGCTTCCTGAGAAGCTGGTACTGCAGGGGCACACCACCACGCCCGGCTAATTTGATTTTTACTTTTTGTAGAGACAAGGTCTTGCTATGTTGCCCAGGCTGGTCTTGAACTCCTGGACTCAAGCAATCCTCCTGCCTGGGCCTCCCAAAGCGCTGGGACTGCAGCGGGAGCCAGCGCACCCAGCCTTCTATTTCATTTTTTAAAGATAAGACCTAGTAACTGGCTTGCATGACTCACTGAAGTACACACCCTGCATTGGATCACTGCCTTTGACGGGCCTTTGTAGAAAACATGGCCTTTGTCGAGATGGAGACTCTGGAGCCCAGAGAGGGGCAGGACTAGCTCAGGGTCACACAGTGGGGACTTGGGATGAAGATGAGCACGGTTTGGCCCACACGATCCCAGGCCGTGCTGGCTGTTCGGTCCCCCTCGTACCTGGGTCACCTGCCTTCCTGTTCTCCAGCCCCCACCCTAGCCAGCTTTCTCCAGCCTCCCTGACTGGTCCACCTGTTCACAACCTTTGGGCAGAACTCTCTAGTCTCCCCTGTGAACTCGATCCCATCCAGTGTGGAGGAAAACCTTAATCTTGCATCTGGTCCAGAGCTCACCTTCTCCCTTCCAGCCAGGGCTGGCTGGGCTTCCCTCTGTGCCCCCCTTTCCCCTCTTGGGGTTCTTCTCTCCTCTGACACGTGAGGACTTGAGAGAAGGGCCAAGACGTTTTTGTTTCTCGGGTGCTCCGGTGGCCTTGCTCGGCCAGCCCTGGCTCGCCGCTGAGGCCCTGCCTGGCAGGCACCAAATATCGGTGATGCCTTCGTTCCTACGACAGGTGTGTAGTGAGTACTCACCACGGGCCAGGCGGGTGCTGGCGCTGTCACGGTGAATTAAACAGACGAGGTCCCAACCCGCATAGAGCATGTGCCCTAGTGAGAGACAATAAACGAGGAGATGGACACAACCAGGAGCGTGATGGGTGCTGTGACCCAACGCAGGGTGAGGGAGGGAGACGGGCTCGGGTGTCGCAGCGCGTCAGATGGTTGGGGAGGCCTGGCTGAGGTCACAGCACTTGAGCAGAGGCCTGCGTGGAGCTAGATGGAGGGCGGGAACAGCCAGTGCAAAGGCCCTGAGGCAGGGGTGCGCCGGCCGTGACTGAGGAAGCCCAAGAGAGTGATGAGTGTGGCCGGAGTGGAGTGAGAGAGGGGAGTGTGTTGGGGAATGAGGTAGCCGGGGCCACGGTCTCGCAGGTTAGCATGTGTGAGTTCTCTGGGGAGCCATTTGGGGGCCTCACAACTACGGAGCCCCTGACTGGGGGATCTGACCTGGCTTCACCTCTTCCAGTCCCCGCCCTGCTCCCTCTTCCCCTAAAGTGTTCCGCCCTGCAGCCTCTTGGGGCTGCCGGCAAGTCCCACACATGGCCCTTTCCTCCTCGTCCACTTGACCCTTGAAGAAAAACTCCCAGTCCTTGCGTAGCAGAGGTGGGGGGGCCAGCTGCCTCCCTGCCCACCCCGCCCTGCAGTCCCTCACTGGCCATGCAGACACCTATTATAGTAAGGCCTCCCCTTTGCAGGCATCGGAGTTCTGCAAGTGGTTCTCTGGGAACAGCCTCATTTAGGTGTGGGGAGAGCCGCGCAATCTGGGTCAGGGGTGCGGCCGACGGCTGGGGGAGCAGGGCCTCCGCCTTGGAGAGGGGTCTGCTCCCTCCACCCCACCCACAGCATCTTGCCGCAAACGCGGGGTCCTCAATGCCTCTTGGTTCTGTCTTGGATCCTGAAGAACAGGAACAGCCTCCCTTAGCTGCCCATTTTACAGACAAGGAAATGGAGGCTTGGAGTGATTAAGACACTCACTCAAGGTCCTGTAGGTGGTAAAGGACAGGGTTGGGGTTTGTTTTGGGGTTTTGTTGTGTTTTTTTTAGACCGAGTCTCACTCTGTTGCCCAGGCTAGAGTGTCATGGCATCAGCCTAGCTCACAGCAACCTCAAACTCCTAGGCTCAAGCAATCCTTCTGCCTCAGCCTCCCGAGTAGCTGGGACTACAGGCATGCGCCACCATGCCTGGCTAATTTTTTCTATATACATTTTTTTAGTTGGCCAATTAATTTCTTTCTATTTTTAGTAGAGAAGGGGTCTCGCTCTTGCTCAGGCTGGTTTCGAACTCCTGACCTTGAGAGATCCGCCCACCTCGGCCTCCCAGAGTGCTAGGATTACAGGCGTGAGCCACAGC
>CAUYRT010063661.1:0-40178 GCA_963574885.1 Lepilemur ruficaudatus | reverse complement strand
AAAGGTCTTTTTAAAGGGCTTTTAACAAATTTTAATCTATTTAGGTGACTAAACAGTTATAAAGTCTTTTAAGCACTAACTTTTAAGTTTTAAGAGATAGTTATCAATTAACAGAGGAATAACAAAGAGGTATAGTGGCTCTACATTTTTTTTGATCTAGTCATTGTGGACTTAAGGCAGACAGTCAGGAGAGAGCAGGAAGCCCATTTCTACAAAACAAACTGTTTATAACCACAGGGGTGCATCTCTTGTTTAGGGCACTATTGTCTCTGGCTCCCATCTTGTGAGCCAGATATTTACGTATCTTGTCTTTTAAGAACAGGAAGGCCTCACAGACCTGAGATAACCGAGAAGCCCTCTTGGAATGCATCCCTACTGGAGCTTTGAGAGCCCACCCAAGGCAAGGCAGCCCTTGATAGGGGAACTAATGAGTTCACATATTCCTTCAGGGTAAAACCCTGCAAACTCCTGTTTCTGTCTTTAACATAGCAATATTAGGTGATACAATAAAATAATGATCTTATGAGCCACATCTCATTAATTCCTCAATCATCTTTCCCCAACAAAACTCTTCTTTTTAAAAGAACATATATATTTTTTAAACCCACATTAAATCAATTTTTCAAAAGGGTCCATAAAACCTAAATCAGTCTGAGTACGTACATGTGTGTATATAGTCAAACATATACATATATTTATGTCTAAGTATATACAGTTATGAAGACTAAATAAAACAAATTTCTTTCTTAAAGAAAAAGTCAAATAATTCCATCTTCTGGTGCTCTTTAAATATTAACATACCCATTAGGTAGGGTTAAATTTCTAAATAATCATACAGTAAATTTACAAAAATACGCTTATCAAATAACATATGGCTACCAATTTTGTTTCTAACATGATCTATATCAAAAACTGGCTATACAAAAGCATAATTTATACATTAAAAAATACTTGCTGGGGATAGATCACATTGTTGCATTAAATCAACTTCAAACAGGAATCACTGTTTCATTACCTCAACACAGCCATGGGAGGGGAAGACTGGGTGAGAATTTCTGCAGTGCTGGTGGTGGAAATGATGATTTCCAATATTTTTTGTGTCTTATGCATATAAGTTATAAAAAAAATACAAAATAAACCACCACTAAAATTCTAAAACAAGAAAAGATTTATAAAAGTGAGAAGGCTTCTGTGGGGGCAGGGAGGTTCCACAGACTCAGTAGCAATATTTTACATTTAATTTATTAAACTTTTATGAAGTTTTATAAAGACTTTTTTCTAAGATTGTATTTTTTAAAAACTCCTATTTCTATGTAACATATACATACATGCATACATACCCATTGGTGTACAACACTAAGCATAAAGATGGAACTATAATAGTTAATGACTAAGAACTTCCTGCCTTGGCTTCTTATTGCCTCTAATAATGAAATGTAAATTTTTATGTAAAATGAATACTAAAACTTCAGTAAAATGGGGTTCTTGTCTTATCTTCTCTTGAACATTCTGTAATTGACACCAGTCTCTTATATGTTTCTTCATTAACTGGAAAATAGCTAGGCTAAATAGAGTTCAGCCTTTCATTCATTCAATCAACATTTATCCAGTACGTGTATGCATGAAAATTTTACCCAATTATTAAGTTTTCAAAATGTGTACATCAATAAAAGTATACTCAAGATGATACTATTCAGAAAAAGCCTATCAGAAATAGCTAATACAACAAAATAATAACTTGAACTCAAAGTTCAATTTTCTCTATTTCTTTCTTAAAGCAAAAATGGGAAAGGAAAGTTTCTGAGACTCTCAAAAGTAACGTATCATTTATCCAAGCTAATTCTGTGACACTCATACAAGTTACTGACCTGCAACACCAAATATAAGGAAAAAGTGGGGAAAAGGCTTCCTAAAAAAAAACTAAATGCACGCACCAAAACAGAGAGGCACTAGGAGCAGGAGGACAGAAAGAACCAAACACACAGTAAAATCTTCACCAAGAATCTGTTTATATTTACTTTAGACACAATTCTAATAACTTCAATCAACTTTGCTAACTCAGTGCACAAAACTACAGAACAGAGTTCAGAGACAACCTAATCCAACTGAATCAAAGCAGCGAAGCGCTGTTAGAGGGAAAATCTGTAAAGGGCAGGATCCCGCAGCAAGAGCAGACCAAGAACTAGGAAAGCAGAGTGCTGCGAAGCCGCTTGTGATTGAAACTTGTAGGCATACCCTTTAAAATAATCTTTAGTACAAGGTAATAACTAATATTCATGTTGATTCTGTCATTAAAATATCAATCTGTTTAAGAATGCAAGAAATGTATAATAAATCTTAGAAATATTTTCATTCAAACTAGTTTTTATTAAACAGATTTATCACCTTATTACCATTAATATTTACTAATTCCATAAAGGAATAAAACACTAAATTATACATGGGAGTATTTCCTAAGACACTTTTTTTGGAGAACTTTTTTATCAACAGCCAATAATATACTCCTGATATGTCACTTTGTAAATTTGGTGTGCCCAGTCCCAAAGGGCATATCGGTTTCTGCCCAACGAAACTGGCGAAAGCATAGTAAGACAAACCCTTCAAGAGGGTGCATAATCCCTAAGAAAACCTGGAACCAGTACTTTGTTCCAAAGGTATTCTGGAAGAACATCTAGGAGTTGTCCCAATTTTTCAAGATCAGAATAAACCTAAAAGTCTTCATTTTCTGGTTACATGTTCAACCTGTAGTCCCAGGGATTAGTCAAAAGGAATTTTTACTGGAGTTATGAATATGGCAAGAACTATGTGATTCATTTTTTTTATGTTGTCCCATCAAAAATACATGAACTCCAAATCAGAAAATGTTCCCACGGAGTACCAAACACAGAAAATTATTATGTGAAGCAAAGTCCAAATAGTCCAAAATGAAGACTAGACTAGGGGCAATAGGTAACTTTATTTATCTGGTCGAGGAAAGGGAAAATAGAAGACGTACCACAACACCCAAACAGTAGTCAGTTACTTAACTGGCCTGCTACTAACCAAACTACCATTAATGTTAATGATAAATAAAGCAATCATTTACAAGTTTTAGTTAGCATTATGCTGGGAATTTCATATTTACATATAAACTCTATACATTTAAAGTTTTAGAAACCATAAACACTGTCAAGTCACTCATCAAACTGATTATTTTTCCATGCGACAAAATGTCACTCTTTGGGAACCAAGAACTGCTAAAAGTACACAGCTGAATTTACCTAAGTATGTAGATTACCTAATCCTTGGGGGGGGGGGAAGAAATGTCTTCTAAAAGAATTAAAAGTCAGATACATATCTCATGCTCCTCTTCATGGCTACATGGAGCACTTTTCAGACTGGGTAAGTGATCCATTCTAACCAATGATTACAAACCATATTCCCAGTGGAGATGCTCACATTCTCTATTCTCATAGAATCCTCTACTGCTTAGACAGATGACAGAAGCAGTTTTCATATACCTATTTTTTTCTTACATAAATTTTCAACATTAAGAGCGAATGAATATAGTCTACTATCAATTAATGGAAAGACTCTTAATTTACAAAGTAAAGCAAAAACAAACATATATTAAAAAAGTAAATTCAACACGTCATTAAAGAACACTTGCACATTAATGGATTTTAAAAAAAACAAAATTCTGGTGTTCTTTCTTTGCGTTTATTGTCTGCTCCACAAAATAGGTCAGTTTCCATATATAGTAAGTCTTTACTTGAACCAACTATGTCGGCTCATTAACACAAGATTCCTTAAGTTTCCTATTATTTTATGTAAAATCTGAATATACTTAATTCTTTTAAATTCATTGTAATCAACTAGTAAGACCGAAGAAGACAGCTTTTACATTTTTTGAAGTTTGTAACGTATAGCCTCCAATAGTATAATATATCAAAAGACAGTTTAAATTAAGACACCAAAACATGTTCAAATTAAAGATAGATTATTCCATGAAAAATTCAACCACTGTGAAAAGTCGATGCCTCCAGGAGTTCAAAATAGAAAAAGACGACGACGCAGTCAAAGCACTTAGCCAAAAATACTTTAACAGCACAACTGAAAATAAAAGCAAAAAGCTGTCAGCTAAATCCAAAACCACTTTTAACCCAAATAACAAAAATATACCTTTATCTTCAGCCATTTTGATTTCTTCAATCCATGAATAATAAATACTAAAAAAGAAAAAAAATCAAAGCACTATCGGCAAGTTTGGGGCACACCACAAGCTCTTTCCTACCAGAGCTCTAGACTGGCCAACTCCTGCTTGGCCAAGGCCTCTAGCTAGAGCTGAAATTGGACCTGACTGCAAACTCTGCTCACCAGTTATTTTTAGAGGCCTCTACCTCATGGCCAAATGCTGCTAATCACTCAGACTGAAATGTACTCCTAACCACTCCACAGCCTTTCTCCCACTTACAGGATTCCGTTCTCAGTTGGTCCTAGCTCCTAACTCCAACGCCTTCAAAATCAAGCACGCTGGAAAAAATGAAATGAAACAAATTGTTTTGTTTTCTTGGAAGCAGGCTTTAATGGCTTTAGCTTAAGCATCAACTCATTCAAAACAGAAACAGCTCTTGCTATAAACTGCGGCCCCAAGCCCAAAAATAGGTCGATTTGGCCCTTCAGAATCTAATCAAATGCCTGCAACAAAAAACTATGACTTAGTTTGTTTGAGTGAAAGAGAACGATAAATGGTAAGAAATTGATTAATGCTCAAGAATTCTGATTCATAGATATTGCCATCTCAGGATTAATTCCTCCAATACCAAAAATAATGCAACACCACAAAATGTTTCACTGGAGAAGGAAAGAGAGAGGGCAGGAGAGAAGGGCTAGAGGGAGGGGACGGAATAGAAGGAAGGCTGGGAGAGCAGAGGAAAAGAAAGAAATCTTCAGTAGTGAGAACGGTGACCTAGGAAACACTATCTTGAAATGGAACTAAAAAGAGATTATACAACTGCATTCTGATTTTTTCCTACTTCTCCCCAACACCATCTCCAAATAGTCTCTTCTGGGAAATAAAATCAGCCCAATTTTAATACATTTCTTCACTGATCTAAGTTTAGCAGTTCACAAATTCATCAGAGATCTGATTAGTATACTAAATTAATTTAGCACAAATAGTATCTAGAGCAAGGGAGCAATCTTTCAAAGTTGTTTATAAGTCTTTAATTTTTCACTCAAATTTAAGGCTTCACAGGCAAATTAAACATTTAAATGCTTTGAAGAGAAGTCTGTAACCTACAGTATTAATACTTAATGGCCCAGATTTGGGACAGAGTGAAGCAGGCATCATGGCCACATGAACAAAATTGCCATGTGTCATAGGTATCCCCTGACCAAGCATTATTTCCCCCATTCCTTTCTTTAAGATCTGTTCCACTTAAGTTGGTGCTTGCTAAAATGTTAAATGATAATGAATCACTTGTTAATAGAGGTTTAAGATGACCCACCATCCCACAGCCATACAAATGTATTAGACAAATATCCTGAAAATCTTCTTTTGTTGTGTTATTTTTTTTGGGGGGGGGAGCAGGAATGAGAGCCACAAGAGACACTACATGGGTGGGACCACTGGAAACCAAACGGCCACACTCACATGGTGGGCAGCTCAGTGTGGTTCAGACACTTGGGTTGGCTCTTGGTTTTTCCATTACATTTGATTGGGGGGAAGTCATCAGTTCTGTGCATCAGTGTGTCTTGACACAAACTATGCATACAAATATTTGCAGAAGTCATCTGTGCAACAAATTCTTAATGACTCAGGACTAGTGCACAAATCTCACCTCCAATTCACAGCTCTTTTCATAATCCTACCTTCCCCTGAAATTGCCAGCGTGGCTAGGGTTTCATCTCTCTCTTTACTGGCCTGGGCAAGTCCAGCTGCATTCTAAACTGAGGTCAATGGCCAAATGCTAGACTAACACAAGAATCACAGCTGTTAAAATCTAGGTATACCTCAGCCTGGAGGCTTCTCCAACACTGTTCCAGTTATTCCTCCAGATAAATCTTTACCAAGCATTTTCTCCAGTCCTATAGTTAACCTTCTTCTCTCGTCTTTTGCAATAGTTGAATAGTTATTTGGATAAAATGTCTTTCCTCCTCAGTTCACAAGGACAATGGCATACCTGTTATTAATATTTAGATAGGGAGATCAGGAGAAAACTCTCTGAAATATCACTTAATCTGTCATGACACTCTTTAAGGAAAAATTCTGAATTTCAAGCAACTACCTCTTATAACAACAATTCATTTTTATGATGAAGAATGTACAAAAAGTTTAAAAATAAATGCAATTTGTAGATAACAAATCATGTTTTAAAATTCTAGCAAAAACAATTAAAGCGGTATTTAGTTTACTATTCCTTGTAATAGCTGCTGGAAATAATAGCAACTCCTAGGTCCAAGGAAAGACCAAACCTCCAACAAATGTTCTGAGACCATTAATATCTGCCTGAGACCACTGGAGACCACAGGAGCCAGAACCTCTGAGGTGAGGGCTCTACCTCCCTCCAAAAACCTACCAGGTGAAAATCCACCAGCCTTCTTATGGATCGGCACTGAATACTTCCTCCCCCCACCTTCAAGTGGCTGTCATTGCAGCAGTGGTTCTCAAACTGAGACACAGAGGACTTGTGAAAACACAGAGGGCTGCCCCCACCCCCAGAGATTCTGGTTCTATTAGAGCTGGAGCCGGACCCGAGAACTGGTACTTTAAGTCCCAGGTGATCTGATGCTGCTGGTCTTGGGACCACACATAAGGAATACTGCACTATTCGTCTCTAATTCTTAGGGGCTGGGGGAAGGAGGAAGTTGTAGCTCTTGTTTTATCAAATTCCAGACCATCATATCCTTACACCCTAAAAAAGAAAATGCTGACAACAACAAAACCCTGTTCCTCTGAGGCCCATGCCATCTAATTACAGGACCCACCACGTCCCTCACCACTGCCACCCACCCCCTCCGGCACCCCCAACCCACACTCCAGTTCTACAACCTGATTCCAGCCAATACCACGGGGTCTCAATGTGGATCCGTGGCCAACAGGACAGGTTCCCTTTCCTTCAGTTCTTCATCCCCAGAGACCTTGCACCCCTCCATTCTATATCTCAACATGAATATTCTATATCTCAACATATGGAGATTCTATATCTCAACATGGATATTGTCATAAACCCAGCCAGACTCACCTTCCTAATCACATCTGCATTCTTGTTGGATGGCACAACCATCCTGGCAGATTCTGTGACCCTGCTAAGAAAGGGTCCCATCATAAGGGCTGCAGGGTATCATGGTCCCATGATAAGGGCTGCAGGGTATCATGAGATACTGAAAATACAGGTCTTTAAAACAAAAACAGAAAATGTTTCATCTGCAGATAGGACCCCAAGTAAACATGAGCGAGTCATAACTTTAAACCTAATAGCCAGTATCACCAAAGTAAAATAAGGGCACTCTGCAGACAGTGAGCAAAGCCTACTTAAACATGCCCCTGCAGCTGGGGAAACCACCTTCACAGGCCAGGGTTTAGGTTCCATCGCCAGGTGATGCACAGAATGGAAACATTCACTCTTTGATCAGAACCTCCTATTTTTCAGGTTTGTTTATTCAACAATTCCTTCTTGGATCCTGTAGTTCTCTGACTTCTCCTTCTCTCCTATCCCTTCTTTGCCTCCTGCCTTCACACATTTCCATATTTGTTTTAGAGTCCACGATTCATCATTCAAGTCACTCCCTGAGTCACGAAACTTGCCTGCTCCTCTGTCCCTCCATGGCACTAATGTGCCATGACTGCCCCCACAGGTTGAGGGCTCAGTCTCACAAGACGGCCCCCGACTTCACATGCCCGTCACAAGTAGTGTCACCTAAAATTCTGAACGACCAGCTGTATATCAGGGTTCCCATGACCCCCTTCTCAAGTTCAACTAATTTGCTAGAGCAGCTTGCAGAACTCAGAAAAACACTTAGTTTATTGCAAAAGGGTATTACAAAGGATACAGATGAACAGCCAGATGGAAGAGATGCACAGAGCAAGGTTTGTAGGAACATGTCTTGGGCATGCCACCCTGCAGCAACCTTCTTCAGCCATCCAGAAGCTGCAGGAACTCAGCCCTTCTGAACTTCTATAGAAGCATCATTACACAGGCATGATTAAATCACTGGCCACTGGTGATCAACTTAACCTTCGGCCCCTCTCTCCTCCCTGGAGGTTGGGGGATCGAGCTGAAAATTCTAACACTTTAATCCTGCTTTGGTCTCTCCTGTGACCAGCCCCATCCTGAAGCTACCTAGGGGCTGCCAGCCACCAGGCATCTCATTAGCAAACAAAAGACAAAATAATAATAATCAAGGTGAATAAGCATCAAAAAGAATGGCTGCAACTAAAAACTACACAGTGAAGAATTATTTTTATCCAAAGAAAGGTCTGGCCTTTGCCCTCAGCTTTTTGGATGAGGTTTCTAGGTCCCTGGAATGTCCTGCCTGATAGGAGTGTCTTTGTTTGGCTGGGGTTTTTGGCCACTGGACAACCAAGCCACTCAGGCTTTGAGACACATTGTATCAGTTCTGATCTCTGGAGGACGTGGAGGAAACTAAAGGTCAGCCATGCATCCAGCATGTGATCAAGCCCCAAGAGTTAGGGAGGTTACCAAGGGCTGGGATGAGCTCCCCCAGTTGCAATACTCCATATGCCATCATTGCACATTGATGCCAGGAGGCACCACATCCCTGAGGACAATGGAGCTTCGCTCGTAACCTGCCCGGACTTTACCCTCCTGACTCCTCCTTTGGATGGTGCTAATGTGTATCCTTTCACTGCGATACAACTGCAATGGTAAGTGCTGCACTTTCCTGAGTTCTGTGAGTCATTCCAGTGAATTACCAACCCTGAGTGAGTTTGTGGGGACCTCAAATTTGCAGCCAGCTGGTCTGAAGTCATAGTGGTCCTGGGGGCCCCTGAAATTGCACCTGGTGTCTGAAGTGAGGGCAGTCCTGTGGGGACTGTTCCTTCAGACTGTACAGTTTGCCCAACTCCTGGAAAAAAATCACAACCAATCAAATAAACTGGTGAAGCATGAACAGTGTCCCTCCCCTAACTACATGAACTGCGACCTTTCTTACATATATACATATTTCTCTCTCCAGCAGAAATTTCACGACTTTGCCAAAAGCTTGAATAACCACACTTCTATAGAAGAGTGAATCTGAGTTTTCAATCAATTTGGTAAGGTATAAATATCGATTTGTGAATTCCAAAATTCCCTCTCCTAAAGCCACATGAGACAGAGGCATTGCAAGAGAATCCCTTGCAGAGACCAAGGATGCCTGGAAGGAGACTGACTTCTCAACTATCAACCAGCAGAGGGGCCTGAGAAATGAGGAAGGCCTTTCCCCTCTTCCTCCCAAGCACAGCCCCAAAGGCAGATCTTGGGAGAGCACAACTCAATCCTCCCCACTGCAGGCCCCTCCCACGCTGCTGCAAAGGGGAGACAAGAACTTCGAAACTGAAAATGAGATTGGATCTAAACCAGACACACTTTTAAAAACAGAGAGTGACTGGGATGTTAAGGAATCTGTCCCAGGGATAGTCAAGAGCCTCTGCTCCCCAGAGCAAAGAGGAGATAAATCTAGCTCAACTGAACACAATGACTGAGGCAAAGGAAGCTATTTCTTGTTAGCGCCTTGCCGGAGAGAGATGGCTCAATAAAATGGCTACAAAATGTGCTATCACATGCTAGGCTCAACCATAAGAAATTCCCAGTATTTGACAATTTTTTGACCCACAAAAATCTCAAACAATTAATTTATGGGTATTTCCCCAATGTTTTATTATAAAAATTGCCCCAAAACATGACAAAACTAAAAGAATTTTTATTACTTAGGTTCTACTACAATATTAACAGTTTATGACATTGCTTATGTCATATCTATTCATCCCTCTATATCCACCCGTTAATCTACCTTATGTGTGTAACGCATTTCAAAGTAAATTGCAGACATCAGTACACATCCCCTAAATATTTCAGCTTGCATATCACAGACTATACTCCAACAGTTCTTTATAGTTTAATGTAGAATTTACATAAAATGAAGTGTATTAATTTTAAGCATACTATATTCCCTGAGTTTTAACATATGTACAACCCAAGTCCCTATCAAGATCAAGAACATTAACATGTTCCCTCACGGTCCTTCCCATTCACATTTCACTCCATCCCCACCCTCCGAGGTGGCCCATTGTTCTACTGTTTTTTGCACAGATTAGTTTTTGGAATTTCATAAAAATGGCATCATACAATATGAACTTGTTTGAGGCTCCTCTCCCTCAGTTTTATGTTCCTGGGAGTCACATGTGTTATCTGTAGCAGCAGTTCATTCCTTTTTATGACTGGGTCATAAACCATTAACACTGTAGGCATGTATGAGCATATATTAATGTATGAACATACGTGTACAAATGAGTGATATATACAGAGTACATCAGAGTGTATCCATTCTCCTCTTGGGAGAAGCCTAGGCACTTCCTATTTTGAACTATTACAAAAAAACCTGCTAGGAATATGCTTCTGCAAGACTCCCATGAACACCGTATGCCTACATTTCTCCTAGGTAAATACGTAAAAGTTGAATTGCTGGGTCACATAGGGCATATGTACATTTAGTATTATAAGACACTGCCAGAACTTTTCGCAGAGCGGTTCTACCATTTTATGTACTCACCAAGAATTTATGAGTTCTACTGCTCTATAACCTTCTTACCACTTGGTTTGTTAATCGTTTTAATTTTAACTTGCATTTCCCTGACAACCCATGATGTTGAACACTTCTTTCATGTGTTTATTAGCCATTTATTTTTCTTCTTTTGTGAACTATCTGTTCAAATCCTTTGCACATTTGCCTATTTTTATTTAATTGAATGATAGGAATTCTTTGTATTTCCTGGACACCTGTCCTTTAACAGATGCATGTTACAATATTTTCTCCTACTCTATGGTTTTCCCCTATTCGTTTTCTTAATGGCATCTTCTGTGGATAAAAGTTTTTAATTTTGATGATATCTAAAGTATTAATTTTATATATTTTAAATATATCACTAAGTTAAAAATTGTTACTTGAAACTTAACAGGGTTTCCACGCCTCACGTTCTGAAACATGGTATCTATTTCAGGACTGACCCTACGCAACCACTGGATCTGTGACATCCAACCATCAACAGAGGCCTGCTTTAGCTCCAACCACATACAGTGAAAACAAAGGTCTCAAAATCAGAGGCAGTATGTCAACTAAATTGTCTGCTAGTAGAGGATACCAGAGGATAAAAGCAAGAAGAATTTTGAAAAATTTGAGGAGTATTTTCATTAGCTATGATGAGTCAAAAAAATGTCTAAGCTAGTCATCAAAATTCAACTGGACAGAATCAATCTAATTCTTCTGCCACCCAAAAGCCAGGCCAATACTTAAAACCCTTGACTTCTTTAAAAAACTATTTTGTGTTTTTTTTAATATTCTCAATATTTTTTTTTTGAAATTTTAAAACAAATGTACAGTAAGATTAGTACAATGAAGCACTTGTATGCCCTATACCTGAATTTACCAGTTATTAACATTTTGCCACATTTGCTTTGTTTACCTGTGTGCACACATACATTTTTCTTTCTTTCTTTGTTCCCATCCCGTCCCCAGAAATAAAAAAAAAAAAAAAATTCTTACCTCATCTAACACACTTTTTTGCTGGACTCTATTTGGAAAATTCTGTGGGCTGGGAATTAGCACAAGATTTTGCGTAAGTTCCTTGTTTTATGGGCCTCAGTAAGATGAAATTAATGGATGAAGTATATTATCTCTCATGTCCCTTCCAATTTTAAAAATTCATGATTCTAATTCTCAAAACCTTAATTCCTAAAATTAAATTACCAGACAATTGCAATGGAAAAAAATAAAAGTTTCTCTTTATTGTGATTTTGACCCTACTCATCTTATAAAATCTTTAGAAAAATCACAAAAAGTGACATTTTATAGGAAGACATATAGTTTACCTGTGAGACTTTGTAGGGAAAAATATATTTTAATATTTAAGAAAAACATATAAAAACCTTTATATAATAGAGATATGATGAATCAAGGGTATTATCAGAGTAAATTAGGAAAATGTGAGCATGGACTTTATGTTAGGTAACAACAGTATACCAGTGTTAAATGCCTGAGCGTGATAATCACACTGTGGCTAAATAGAAGCATATCCATATTTTTAGGGAAAACATGAGGAAGAATTTTGGGGTAGAGTATCTTGATTTAAATTTCAAGTGGTTCAGCAGAAAATAAAAAAAAAACCAGTATGAATGTGTCTAGAGAAACAGAATGCAAACACATCAAAATGCTAACAACTGGTAAATCTAAATGAAGACAACGTTATTCAGCATACTTTGCTTGTAACTGTCTTGAAGACTTGAATTTTTCAAATTACAAAGCTGGAAAAATACAGATTTCCAAGTCTAAAGAATGAGAATCTCCAGAGGTAAGGGCTAAGAATCTTGAAATGGTAAAAACTTCCCAGGTTCATTTATGATTGGATTCTAGGTAAGTTTAAAAAAAAAAAAAAAAAAGGCTACCAGTTTTAGGGATGCTTCTGGAGATAACTAGAAAAATCTGAATATGAAGTACATTTAGATAATACAGTATTGACGTTAAAGTTCTTGGGTTTGAGAACACTGTTGTTGTGGAGGAGAATGTCCTTGTTCTTAGGAGATACGTGGGCAAAGGAGTTAGGTGAGGTACACAGGATGACTACATCCTATTTTCACAGAGAAAGCCAGAGAGCTAAAAACACACAAAAAGACAAAGATAGCAAATGTAGCAAAATGCTAACAGTTGCCAAACCCAGGTGAGGAGTATGTGAGTCTCCATGTACTACTATTTTTGCTGTCATATAGGTTTAAAAGCTTCAAAACAAAAAGTTTAAAAAATATCAAAAATAAAAACAAAAATAAACTGAGTTTTTTTTGTTTTTTTTTTTTTAAAAGAAGATTAAAGAAGTCAAGGAGCTACCTCTTAGGCCAGGCCTCAAATTACACCAAATCAGTCTCTGGTCTCAAACAATAAAAACCAAGCCTTTATTTATTGTTTGAGACCAAGGCTCCACTTGCCCTCCCCTACACACAAGTTGTGCTTACACATCTCCGACTGCTTGCCCGACATTCTCCAGTGGATGCCCGGAGTTTTGCCTCAGATTCAACTGGAAGAATAAATCTAACTTCCCCACCACGTGGAAATTGTTCAGACTCTTGGGAGATGGTGATTCCCCCCAGGAAGGCTCTCCTTCCCGCACAGTAGGGCTAGCACACCCTCACCCAAGCATCAAAAGATGCTCTCCTCTGAGCAACCTCCATCACTGTCCCTCCTGACCAGGCCACAACCCGAACCACGGCTCCATGTGCAGTCCAACCGAACCAGTGGGATCTGCGCTCCCCACTCTTGTCACTAAGAACACTAACTACCGAATGGGCCTTTTTGGTTTAGCCACATCATGCAGCAACTCCCTGAGACTGCAAGCAATTAAAAACAAAAACAAAAGAAACAAACAAAAAAAAAGAAACAGAACAAAACCTAGGCCTCTTTAAAAACTACAAATACTTACTACTTCAAACCTCTTTCATCTTATCCTCTGCAGTGAATTCACTTTTTAAAACTGTGTTAACCCTGTTCAAGTCCATCAGCTCAGCCTGGGCCATTCTTTTACAAAGAATCTCCTTCACTCTGGGTACTAGCTTTCCCTCACAGCTTTGTGCCAAACACAATTTAATCAGCACTAATTGGACAGGTTTCTCTTCAGGGTGACATCAACCCACTACATCGGCACTCTGGGCACAGTCCTACCGTCAGCTATGATTCAAGCTGTACATGTGACCAATGTTTACCATCTCAGGCACAGGGAGATTTTCAGAGATGGTGTTAAATGCCTTGGTGAAGTCAGGAAAAATTACCAGATTGTATCCTGACCTGCTAGTCTACAAAGCTTATCAAAATGCATAAATAATTTTTTTTAAGTAACCTGTACTCAGTAAACCTGTGCTATGTCCTAGTGTTCACAGCTTTCTTTTCTAAGCATTTAAAAATAATTTTTAATTCTAAAATTTGCCTAGGATTGCCATGACACATCGGTTTATAGTTGCTCTGAATTTACCTTTCTTTCCTTTAATAAAAATGGGACACCCGTCCCTAGAGTGTCTTTGTGATCTCTTCTAATTTTCATGATTCCCCAAAGGTCAAACACACAGGAAGCTGTGTTCAGGGTTTGGAGACTTCTGCAAAGCCTCAGCCCTTCTTCATCTCAGTCCTCTTTTCCCTGCTCCTCCATCACGCGCACCTCATTCATTCCACGAATACTTTCCACTCTGCAGCCCACCTGATGGCAGCTGTCCCGGAGGCCGGCACTAGGTTTTGCTGCTGTATCCTCTCACTACCGAGCAGCGCGGGGGACACGGTAAGTGCTCACTCATCTCACTGGACAGTTTACACCTCATCCCCGCAACAATCTAGATTATAAACATAAACTATTTTTGTCCCATCTCAAAGAAAAAGCAACCCCAACCTACAAGGAGTATTTCAAAAGCAAACCCATACAACATCGGAGGAAAGGCCACGCTGGGTGTGGGGCAGGAACGGCCAAGGCAGGTGCCACTGGCACTCCGTCAGCTTCATCACAGACCCGGCTGCCCGTCCGTGCTTCTCCTCCCAAAGTGCCCCAATTCCAAACCATGGTGATGGCCAATGTCACTGCCACGTTCAGAGCTGCCCCCTCACCCCACTCTCCCTGACTCATGGTGCTCTAGACCCCCTCTGCACCCTTCCCTCAGCCCCAGCTTCACCAAATGCACCCCCCCACTAACCCCTGGCTGAGCTCACCCATTAATAGAATGAAAATGACCAAGCACCCCACTATCTGTGCTGACAGGCCGGAAACTGTTTCCAACGCTGGTCTTTTGGCTGTGTTCCAGAATAAACTAGTCTGCTACCAAAGGTGCACAGGAGTACAGCCCCAAAAGGATCTGACTAGCTACAAAGGCTGAAGCCCTCTAGCTCTGTCCAAGTTACAGAGAAGCTAGTGTTCCCGCGGGCAGCAGAGGTAGGTTGTGCAGGCGCTGTCCTAACCAGGCCTCTGCCGTGGCAGGGGTTAAAGAGTTTTAACCCCATCTCGCATTGCTCCACACAGAGCATTTCTAGTCAACATAAAATTCAGATCAGCAGCACAGGGTACTTCCAGCTCTGCAGGCTAACATGGATTTTAAGACATAAAAATCTTAGAATGGTAAATTTTAAATGGTTTTCTCTATGCACAAAATATTAATTGACTCAAAAATTACTCTTTAAACCCCTACACTGTGCTACAGCAATGAACAAGAGAAGCCACTTAGTTTACAATCCAATGTAGGAGAAAAATAAAAAAGCAATTAAAATTCACTTTGGTAAGTACTATGTCAGGGTAAAGGGGTACATGGGACAACACAGGTAGAAATAATCACTTGGGGAGAACATGATACGGAATTTTAAAGATACAGCATTCTAAGGGAAATCTGTTCCAGCCTATTCTTTACAAATGTTAGCTTGCTCATCTAATAGTTTTGTATTTTCTAATCAAACTTACACACTTTAACCTTATGTTATAGAAGAAATAGTCTTAATTCTTACAAGAGAATTTTAAAAGCCTAAGCCAAAAAAAGGGGAACAAAATTTAGCAAATTACTCCATACTTCGGTATTTGCAGAAATAATTTTAGCCTATCTTTGAGTCATGTTTAAAAATAAAGTGAGGGGAAAATCTAAATCTTACAAAGTAAACACTGCTTCTCTAATTTCACAAAAACACAGAACAAACAAATGCTTGCTTCTGCCCACCTTCTTCCCAATCCCAATAACTAACCAGGGATGACAGAGTATTGGGAATGCCTCTCATGGCGTCAGAATAGCACCTTACAGCTACCGTGTGGAAACTACTGTTCGTAACGTGGTGCCTAAGCAGTACCTATTACCTAACAGACTTGACCTATTTAAACAATTATCTACAGCAATGAAGTACACACATTCATAGAAATTTTGCTGTTTCTTTAATTCTAACGCTTATAAACATCAACAGGGCATTTGATCTGTGCTCTTGTCCATAACATAGACCTTAAAAAAAAAAACCCTACTGATGCAACACACAACTCATGAGAACTTATTACATTCAAGGTAGTACAAAAGAAATAAAAACACAGCCACTCCTACCTTCAATGTCCTTGTGGCCTAGTAGAGGGAAATATGATACCTGTATTTGTTCATTCGAACCAGTATTGAGTACCTTTTTGTGTACTGAGTACCTACCAACGGTATTGATTATTGAGCACCTACTATGTCCAGGCAGGCATTTCAGCACTAGCAATAAAAAGAAACCAAAATATGGTGGTTACCTATATCAAACATTAGCATAACCCTCGCAGCCCCAGTAATTACTCTAAACTAGGGTAAGCAAACTATGGTCTACCTCCTGTTTTCTGTATGGACCAGGTGCTAAGAATAGTTTCACTTTTTATAACAACTGAAAAGAAATCAAAGAAGAAAAATTCAAATTTCAGTGCCCTTAAATAAAGTTTTATTGCAAGACAATTGTACCCATCTGCTTACCCTATTGTCTATAGTTGCTTTCATGCTACAACAGCAGAGTTGAGTAGCTGCCACAGAGACTGTATGGCCAGCAATGCCAACCCTGATCTAACCATCATGGTAATCCCTCCGCAGCCTGGTTCAGACAGGCAGGCCTGAGCCAATATGAACCAATGAGAAAGCAAGGAGTCTGCTCTACATGAAAGAGGGAAAAAAGCCCCTTTTCTTCTACTGAATGTGAACAAGGAAGTATGCAATCCCAATTGCCACTGGCTGGCACCTTGGACCCACAGGGGAAACAACCTCAGGTGGCTCCTATGCTGACAGTTAAGTAGAGAAGCAAGAGCACTGTGAGCCCCCGAGGACATTTCATGCCATTGATCATACTACGTCAGATCAGCCCTACCGCAAATTTTCTTTTTATATGAAATAAATGTCCTAGTTATTTATGTGAGTTTGAGTCTGGTGTCGTTCCTAACGTAGACGGTGCCCTTACAGTCAAGCAGGAATGAAAGACAACAAATCATCACAGTACAAAACAAAATATCTGTCTGTTTGCAGTTATATCATCACCTCATATAATCATCGTATCTACAAAACACTTACAATGAGCAGTCACTTTGCAATCAACCTGCATAATTATGAGTTCTCCATCACTTTAAAGATGAAGAAAGATGCAAAGATGTTTACAGAGGTTTGATGACTTACTCAAGGTTCAAAAGTTAGTGAGTGACAGAGCTAGTACTCGGGTCCAGTTCAGTCTGATGCTGTTTTGTTGCCTAATAGCACGATTGGCTCACGCTTTCATCTGCCAAAGGACCCATATCACCAAAATAGTGAAGTTCTACAGAAAAATACGGTGGGGGTGGGGAAGGGAGGTTACCAAACCCAGTCTACGGGGATGGAGGGAGAGTAAGGAAGATCCGAGGAGGGAACTGAATCCTGAAGGATAACACAAAGGTCAGACAGGGAAAGGCAAGGCAGTGAGTGGTGCTAGAAGAGGACACAGCATGTACAAGCAGTGAGGCCACAGAGACTGATTTAATAGGTGGCAGCAGCAACACAAAGAGGATGAGGAAGGGAACTGCTGGGGGCAGGGAGAACATAAGGAACGTCCTACATCATGTCAAGGAATCTGAACTACGTCTTGAGCACTATGTGGAACTACCTGGGGTTTTCGAGTAAGGAAGTGGACACGATCTAACTTCCACTTTATAAAGATGGCTCTGACAGATGGATGAGATAGGACCAGCTATGAGTCCTCTAAGTAACAACCAATGGGAATCTAAAACATTCAACTACAGGAGCTCTAGAGTCAGACTCAGGATTTAACTCCAGCTTACATTTTTACTAGCTCCATGATCTTTCACAAATGAGTCTCTCTAACCTTCCATATCTTCATTTACAAAAAGAGAATTCAGAGAGTTACTGTGAGAATCAAATACCAAAACAGAAAGAACTATACAACATCTGACATATAGTTAGCACTCAGTGGTAGCTACTTTTTTTCCTAGTATTGTTAGTATTTAAGTCAATAGCTCAGGAGCGCAATAGAATTGGGGGCCATGAAAAGACGGTAGTTAAAGCTATGGAGAGTGCGCAGCGTAAGACT
The DNA here is from genome assembly GCA_963574885.1 of Lepilemur ruficaudatus. Classification (NCBI taxonomy): domain Eukaryota; kingdom Metazoa; phylum Chordata; class Mammalia; order Primates; family Lepilemuridae; genus Lepilemur; species Lepilemur ruficaudatus. The sequence continues at coordinate 21,896 of CAUYRT010063661.1, read as the reverse complement.
GGAAGGCAGCCAACCAAAAAATCCTGGAAGATTATCATTTAAGGAGTAGATTTAAAAAAAGAACAAGAACCCAGTGGATTTAGGATTAAGGCTTAGTCTCTGCTGACTTTGGCCAGAAAGACCCGAAGGGAAGGAGATAAGAAAAGGAACCCATACTATTCTACTTATTCCATTAAGTGAGAGACTAAAGCAAGGAGTACTTGTTACAGGAGGGGTGGAGAAGGAGAGCTCCCTGGGAGAAGATAAGACAGCTCAACGTCCATAAGAAAATGATGTCCCAGGCCAGGTTCAGTGGCTCACACCTGTATTCTAGCACTCTGGGAGACCGAGGCAGGAGGATCACTTGAGGTTAGGAGTTTGAGACTGGCTGAGCAAGAGCAAAGCCATGTCTATTTTTCTACTAAAAATAGAAAAAATTAGGCAGGCGTGGTTGTGTGCCTGTAGTCCCAGCTACTCAGGAGGCAGGAGGATCACTTGAACCTAAGAGTTTGAGTTTCCTGTGAGCTAGGCTGATTCCATGGTGCTCCAGCCTGGACAATAGATCAAGATCCTGTCCCCCCCACCCAAAAAAAGACATTTCCTAGAAAATGGTGTCCCAGTCCACTGTGGGCTCCCTCAGAGAGGCCCAGCACTCCTGCCCCAGCCTTTGCTTCTCCACTGGGTGGGCGGGGACCCAAAGGTCCCTAATAGCTGTGACTGCCAAGACTTTAAGTTCTAACTGTGATGTTGGCTCATCACCACTTACCCACCAGCCTCTTGGGCCTCTCCTGAGTGCAAATAAAAAAAAAAGAGTTTTACTGAACTACACAGTAAAGATGTATCCCAAAAGCTCTGTTGTTGGGTATTTTCATGTTCAAATTAAAGCAATGATTCTTCAAGATTCTCAACTGCATTGGCTTTTGCAGCCATTGCAGGCCCTTGATCCTGTCTACACACGAGGGGGGGTAATCAGCCTCAACTCAGTCGGCTCCCAATGTCCTGTGACTCAAAGGCCAATCCACGCCCATCACACAACAGATGAGGGAGCTCGAATGCCCTCTGGTTTCTCTGCAAAATGAGAGAAAGCCATCAGCAAAATTGAAGGAGAAATAGCAAGGTATTGGCTCAAAGAGTTAATGATGTGAAATAGCTGGTGTTAAAAAAACAGGTAAGCAAAAACTAAGAACACACAGAAATACCACAAGGTATTGGTGAAGGACCAGCTGAGGAGGAAGGCCTTGAATGCACCCAGTTTATTTCAAGTTTATTCCAAATCAGTACTTATTTAAGCTAGTACTCTATGCTCTTACTCAATCTTACTCTACCCTTCTTCATTCTAAATGTCTCACTGATCAATCACAAGAGAATTCTAAAAGTTACCTTGGGGTCTTATCAACACAAACAGTCCACTACTTCTAGAAGAAAACAAAATAAACACAGTGGCTTAATAGCTTTGTACCTTCATATATATTAATTTCATCTTCAAAATGTTCTACCTCTATAGTAACACAGAGCAAATATGTAATTGAAACATCGGGCTGTGTTTTGCACATAAATCTACTAGTGCCTCTGGAGAAGCCATAGAACCTGTCAGTAACTTAGTCTTAAATCTGTGCCAGGCACCCTAGGCCTCCAAGTATTATATATTTACTGGTAACAACCAAATAGACTGATTAGCTAAGTACCACAAAATAATCCAATAAATCTTAAGGTTCAAGAAATAAATATTATGTTTTGTTCATGAAGACAGTAAGCTCAATTCTGAACAAAACAGTACATCTAGTGCTAGTCATTACCATTTAAGGAGGAAAATGGGCACCAGATCAGGTAATCAAACTAAATGACCAATACTGAATGGCTTACTCTCTCACAGATACTAGAATATTCCATCTATTTTATAAGGAAAGACTTTTCACTTTAATAAACTCAGCAAAAATTCTTATTGTCTAAAAAACAGCTAAAACTTTAAAAAAGCTTATTATTTAGTGATTTTTAAAAGCATTTTTACTTTATTGCCAGGGAATAAATAACAAGCATGCAACGGCTATGTTCTGTTTACAAGAGGTACAGGTAAGGCCGGGCGTGGTGGCTCACACCTGTAATCCTAGCACTCTGGGAGGCCGAGGCGGGAGGATCGCTCAAGGTCAGGAATTTGAAACCAGCCTGAGCAAAAGCAAGACCCCGTCTCTATACTAGAAATAGAAAGAAATTAATTGGCCAACTAAAAATATATAGAAAAAATTAGCGGGGCAGGTTGGCACATGCCTGTAGTCCCAGCTACTTGGGAGGCTGAGGCAGGAGGATCGCTTGAGCCCAGGAGTTGGAGGTTGCTGTGAGCTGGGCTGACGCACTCTAGCCCGGGCAACAGAGTTAAACTGTTTTAAAAAAAAAAAAAAAGAGGTACAGGTAAAACCATACATAACTTTTTGTATGTTTAAAACTTCAAAAGACAAAAAACTTTTTATACACTATAACTTACTCTAATGTGCCTACAAAAAAACCCAGAAAACCTAATTTAGCCAACCTGACTCAAGAAGAAACAGAAAATTTAAATAGTCCCATAAATATTTTAAAAGCACAACAGTTTTCCCTCAGACCTACCCACACCCCACCCAGTGCAAAATAAAAATGACAAAAAGGTTCAAATGAGTTCTGCAACATAACTACTCCTAATCAAACTATGCCAAAGACAACACCTAAGTGGACACACAGGAACAACATTTATTGGGTGTGGGGCAGACGGGAGGGGGGAGGAGGGGATGGGTATATACACACATAATGAGTGCAATGTGCACCATCTGGAGGATGGTCAAGCTTGAGGCTCTGACTGGAGGGGGGAGGGGGCAAGGGCAATGTATGCAACCTTAACATTTGTACCCCCATAATATGCTGCAATAAAAAAAAAAAACTATGCCAAAGAACAGAAAAAAAGAGGAAATACTCTTAAATTCACTTATGCAGCTAGAATAACCTTGATAACAAAACCAGAAAAGAAAATTTCAGGTCAATTTTACTCATGGATATATTCACTAATCCAATAATACTGAAAAATATTTATAAATTCCCTAGGCTAGGTTTTTTCCAGAAATGTAAAGGCAGTTTTAAATTACAATATCTATTATAATAATTTACCAATTGAATATGTAAGAAGAAAAATCACATATATAATCTCAACAGATGCAGAGAAAATACACAGTAGTAATCATAATTCCTACACTAAGGCAAGGAAGTGACAGAGGTGGAGGAGGGGGTGCAGGGGGAGGGAGGAGGAGGAAGGGAAGGAAATTACAGACACGTCCAACAAAAACACAGATGCAAAACTGTTGACAAAATATTAGCAAATAAAGCAATATATAAAAAGGATAATTCATCTTGACTGAGTAGGGCTTTGATAGAAAAAAAGTATTTGACAAAATTCTCAATCCAGAAATACAAAGGAATGCCCTAATCCAATAAAGAGCATCTACAAAACACCTAGAGTCACTATTCTACTTACTTAATGGTGAAATACCAAACACTTTACTACTAAAATCAGGAAAAAAGCCAGAATATCTACTCTCATCGCTTGTATTTAACACGATACTGGAGGTTCTAATTAGTGAAGCAACACAAGAGACTGGAAAGGAGGTAACACTGTCTCTATTTACAGGTGACATGATATTTACATAGAAAATGCCAAAGAATACATTCTTCTAAAAACTACTAAAAATTAATAAATGAATTTAGCAAAGTACATGATATAAGGAACAAGTATCAGTTCTATGTCTATATAAGAGCAGCAAATAATGAGAAAATAAAATTTTTAAAACTATGACTTAACAATAGCATCAAAAAGCATAGAGCATTTAGAAAAATATTTAACAAAACGTATGTAAGATCTCTACACCAAAAACTACAAAACAAGGCAGAAAGAAATTAAAGACCTAAATAAATGAAGAGATATACCACCACCATGCGTGGAAGACACAATCAGCAGTGGGATTATTAATTCTCCCAAACTTGGTCTACACATCCAATGTAATTCTAATTATAAACCCAAGCATGCCATATTCTGTAGAAATTGACAAGCTGATTCTAAAATGTATACAGATAAACACAGTACTTAGAATACTTAGAGCTATGTAAAAGGATCAACAAAGTTGGAGGATTTACACCACCTGGTTTTAATACTTACTACATAGCTAGAGTAATCAAGACTGTGTGGTATAGGCATAAGGACAAATAGATAACAAAAATAAATAAATAAATAAACCAGGATAGGGAGCCCAGAAATAGATCTACACTTACACTGTAGTGTGTTTTCTGACAAAGGCACCAAAAGCAATCCAATGATGAAAGCAAAGTCTTTTCCACAAACGGTGCCATAACAACTGAAAATTCACATGGAGAAACCTAAACCAAAATTAATTTGAGAAGGACCATAGAGCTAAATATAAAAAAATAAAACTATAAAACTTCTAGAAGAAAATATAGGAGGATAAGCTTTATGACTTGGGAAGAAGAAAAGTTTCTTCGGATACAGAAAGCAAAACAGAAAAGAAAAAAATAAAGTAAGTATCAACACTAAAAATAAGAAAATGAAAAGGCAAGTTATAGACTGGGAGAAATATTTGTAATACTTATATCTGAGAAGAACTTCTATCCAGAATATATAAGGAATTACAGCTCAATTACAAAAAAAGAGGGAAAAATCAAAAAGGGGCAAACGAGCAAAAGAGAAACTTCACAAAAGAAGATAATGGGTATGGCAGACAAGCACAAAAAAAACTGCTTGACCCCCTCAGTCACCCAGGAAATGCAAATGTAAACTGCAATGAGAAGCCACTGCACACACACCAGAATGGTTAAAATTAAAAAGACTGACACCACCACATATTGGTAACATATGTAAACAACAGCCAGAATTCCCACACGTTGTCAATGGGACTGTCAAATACATTGTGAACTATTCTGTAAAAATTTGGCAGTTTTTGTATTAAAACTAAACATATACCTACCCTACAGTCCAGTAATCCTTCTTACTTACTTGCTCAAGAAAAATGAAAACATATGTCCAAAAAAAAAAAAGGCTTCTATAATAATCATAGAATTTTCTTCATAATAGTCCAAATTAGGAATAGCCCAGCTGTCCATCAATAAAAGAATGGATAAAAACTGTGCTACAGTCCTACGATGGAAGACTACCTAGCAATAAATCAGAACAAGGGACTGATACACGACAACATAAATGAACTGCAAAAATATGCTGAGTGAAAGAAGCCCTTATATAGAAAGAACCTGCAAAATATGTAGAACAAACGACACTAATCTATGGTCAAAAAAATTAGTATGAAGGTTGTCTCTGATGGCAGAGGTGGGGGCAAGGAAGGGGCTTGAGAAAACTTTCTGAAGTGATGGAAATATTCTCTATCATGATCGGTTGTGGGTTACCCAGTCGGATACAGTCATAAAAACTCTTCAAATCATACACTAAAATTTGTGGAATTCACTGTGTGAAAATTTTACCTCAAACGGAAAACAAATGTTGAGCTACAGTTAATGACAGTTACGCGTAAGTGTTTAGGAGAGTGAGGTATAGTCATAGCTACAACTTACTTTGAAATGCAAAAAAGAATACGATTAATTGACTGTTGGATATTACATAAAGCAAATATACCCGAATGTTAACCTCAGTAGAATCTAGGTGGTGGGGTCATTGTAAAATTCTTCCAACTTGGATGCATATTTTTAAATTTTCATAATAAAATGTTGGTTAAAAAGACTATCAGAATTATTTTTAAAATATAAAGTACCTACACTAAATCTAATAAAAGATGTGCATGAGTTTTGGATGAAATTATAAAAATTGTAAGACTTAAATGGGAAATTAAGAGCACACTATGCTCTATATATGAGCACACTTTGGTCATATATAGAAAGATTTAATATTATAAATATGTGTAATTGTCCCAATTGTTCTATAAATCCTATACAATGCCACCCAAAATACCCAAATATTTTTCATGAAACTTGATAAGCAGATTCTAGAATATGGAATATAAAAAAAGTCCGAAATCAGCAAGGACGATGGTGAAAAAGACAAGATAGCAGGATGTGTCCTATCAGATACTTACTACAAAGCTCTATTGAGCAACTCAGTTAGGTGTTGCCCCTACATGCCTGGAACAAAGTAGAGCCTCACATATTTATATACAAAAAATGATACTGAAGATTAGTGTAGAAAGAAGACATCAATTAGTGGTACAGGACGTTTTCATTATCCATGTTTTTAAAATATTGAATTAAATCCCTAGTCACAATATATATAATAAAATTCTGTACCTGACAGTTCAGAGACACAAATGTGAAAAAGCAAAATTTCAGATCTTTCAGAAGATAAGAGAATGTTTTATGATCTTTGTGTTGGAAAGGATGTATTAATAAAGCACAAAGTCATAAATCATAAAGTAGAAACTTAAAAATACACTATTAATATATTAAAATCTTAAAATAATCTGTGAATAATCAGACTGTGAGAAGCCCTTTATCACATACAAATTCTCAAAAAGTACAGGATATAGAAAGAAATTCTACAAATCAATACTACAAATACAAAACAAATAAAAACCAACAGAAAAATACAAGAGTGTTCAAGGGAACATTGTTTGAAAGAAAAAAACCAAAGTGGCTTTCGACAGCAGGATGGCTAAATGAAAAGTGGCACATTCATACAGTGCAGAACTATGTATACATGAAAATAGAGAACTAGAGTTTGGAGGAATTTCAAACAAATGGTGTCAAACTGCTTTGCCAACTAAGATCCTATTCACAAAACTTTTAACACGTGCTAAATAAGTATGTGTGTGTGTGTATATATATATATTTCTATACATAGGGATATAGATACACTTTCTAAGCAGTTTTCAAATATATTGTTTCAACAATAGGTACATTTTACATGTATGGATATATAATGTGCAATGTAGCATTATATAATACATTTAATTTTGTGCACATATTATTATAAAGACTATCATAAAATATGTAAGAATGGTTGAGAAGGGATACTATAGGAGAGGAAAATCGAAGAATTTGGTAATGTTTCATTTCTCAACCTATATGGTAGGTATATGGGTATTCACTCTATTACCTTTTATACCTGTTTATAGGTCCTAAATATGTAATATTTCAAGTAGATATGGTTTTAAAGAGCAGCACATAGAAATATTTTTATTCTAGAAGTTAGAAAAGGCTCTCTATCAAAAAAGCAAGTCCATTGAACAATTTAAAAAACTCACGGCTCATGACTATAATCCTAGCACTTTGAGAGGCCAAGATGGTAGGATCACTTGAGCCTGGGAATTTGAGGTTGCAGTAAGCTATGAGGATGCCACTGCACTCTAGACTGGGTGACAGGGCAAGACCCTATCTTGCTCTGTCACCCAGTGACAGAAAAAAAGTTGATTCAAAGAATTGAAAAATTAAAAAGTAAACACTAGCTTATTTTCAACAAACATTTATAATAGAAGTTTTTAAGTTTATGTAAAAAAAAATTAACTGCTCCTAAATAAAATGTACATATGAACCTAAGATCAAAAAGAAGCTTTCCAGTAAACCACTTTTAAAAAATTGAAATTAAAAGCATTAAAAGCAGAGTGTAAAAGATGGTGGGGATGGTGGAATGTGTATAACAGCAGTATATATAGTAAATCAGAAACAGAAGTTATAGACAGGACAGACAACAAAAGTGTGACGGATTATATTTTGTGGCACGGTAAAATGGCTGTCAGACCTGTGTTAAAATATGAGAAAAGGCAGTTACAACAATGCGGGCTGTGTAACAAAATCATTTTATCAGACATTATTCTCCTACTTTAAAATTAAGACTGATTCTTGCTGGCTTCCATACAGAATGAGTCACTGGGTTAAACCTGTGATCACACAGGTAGGAGGGAAGTGCTGGCATTTCTCCAAGTACAGCAATAGTGGTTTCCACTACAAGGGCTATCCTTGGGAACCCTTATACCCTGTATAACTGGACAACTCCCCCTGCCCCACCCCGATTTGATTCACTGACCTTCTCTTCTGTAGAGCACAGAAAGTATCAACAGGCAGACAGTAACCATCACAGTGGGCAAGCCACCTGGATCGCACAGGGGGCCAAAGCACAGCCCAGATCCTTCAAAAGATCTTCTGTAACTACTGTTGAAAAGATTTATCACCAAGTGAGCTCAACGCTTCCCTTAAATCTAATAGGTTATCTAGACCAAATTTCTCCTCAGCTGTCATCAATGTGATCAGAATTAAATTACATTCAGCGATTTGCCATTAAAAGATAACCACATCAGTGAAAGATAACCAAGACACATCCCTCAAAAACAAATATCAAGTGCAGAACAAATGCCTGAAGCATCCTTCAGCTTAGGGGAATAAAATAATTAAAAAATTTAAAAATAAAGATGACTGACAAGAAAATACCATCTTGGCTCCTAGCAGCACCAGAAGAAAGTAAAAAGCTTAAAGCGCTGGACTCCAGAATATACCCCTACAGCGGTACACAGAGGGGTAAGAAGAAATGAACAGCCTGGATCTCTAGCCCTCTAATAGCTATGGCCAGGACTGGAGCACCGCAGCAGACACGCACTCACCCAGAGACGTGTGTGCAGCGCAGAGCAGACGCCGGGGCAGCACAACGCGCTGCAGCGAACGAGCCAGCTCCTGCACCTCCATGTCCCCTGACAGAAGGCTTGGTTTCCCCCAGAGATTCGGGTAAGCTGTAGATAGGTCCTATGTCCATGCAGGTTTTATCGAAGGGAGATTAATTAAAAAACATTTTTATACCGTGATACAGAATGAAGTCAAAGCACTTAGAGGTGATGCAGAAGTATCCAAGACTCAAAACTAAGTTGCATATTTTCATGACGTTACAACAGCGGCTGGAATAGCGTCAAAAGACTAAAATGTATCCGAGCCCTGGTAACATAAAATAATGTTACAGACCTCTGAGCAATCAGAGGGCAAATCAGTAACTTGAGGGCTAAAGGGCAAATAAATAGTTACACTTCCAAAAGGAGACAGAAATGTATCAACGGGTACCCAAAGTAATAGTGTAAGCAGTACCTCAAAAGCATCCATATTACTTAAAATACAGAAGCTACCGAATAAACATAAATTTTATCCAATAAATCATCAAAAAATTTCAAGCATGCAATGGCCTGCTTGCTTAGATCTACACTTCTATATTCTCCAAAGTTTTGCATTCACCACTATCATTAGAAGCACTTTAATGGAAACATCTGAGAAGCATGAAGGCACACGAAACAGGTCTTAGGGCTACTCCAAAAGTAGAGGATAATTCAGTTTGAGGAATCTGGGACTAGGGGTTTTGAGCAACTTGCCACACAGTTCTTAAATGAATGTGATCCAGGTCATCAGATCCTTTCTCCCAAACTACCATGCCTTTCTGGAGAAAAAGCTTTTTTCCTATTGGGACCAGAGAGCTCAGAGGTGATGCTAACTAAAAATAGGGTGGAGCGCCTACAGGAGCCTTTATCCAAGTTAGTTTCTTGGTACTTTGCTGAAAATGAAAACTTCATACATTCATTTTCTAATAATCTCTATGATTCAGGTGATTTCAAAGCAAGACTAAAACAAAGATCTTTCTTTTACTTCCCCAGCCCACCAGACTTGTTAACTGGGCTTTTAGAATTGTGTTCATGAACCCCCTCAGCACATTTTTTAGTACTTGGTTTCATATGATCTGGCCAGGCTGGATAAAATGCTGTTCAACTAAACACAAAATAGGCACAATTCTTGTTGAGGAAGAATTATGGCCTTCCTATCTTTCCATCCTAGAATGAGTAGTGGAAGATTAAGCAGTTGGCCCTAACTGATAGTCTCTGGCTAAAGAAAGAAAATTTCACTAGGGCCTCTTCATGTAAGGGATCCAGGATGCAACCAGCAGTGAATTGCGCCTGTTAGTTACTTAATAACCTAGAAAACACCGAAAGAAAAAAAAAAACTGAGAAGTATTTTTCTAAATGATTAATACCCATAAAATGAATCTTTGACTATTCTGTTTTACAGAATTATATTTAATTCTAATTAAGCCTAAATAAAAAGGCTGCTTGGAATAAATTCTTATCACCAAATTTCAAAATCTACTGTTAGAGACCTTGAGAGAATTAAAAAGCAGTAGTAGCTAAGAGTTTTTAAGTAATTTTCCATCAATATTTTTGAGTATGTACAGATTGGTTAAATAATATTTAATAGTAATAAAACTAATTGCTATTATATAACCTGAAGCTTCAAATTGAAGCGGGGAGGGGGTGGGGGAAAAGCGTTCTACAGTGACACCTACCGGTCAAGCGAAATACAGTAGCATGACACACACGAAATAAACAGGCAGATAGAAAGCATGCTAGAAGACACAGGGAAGGAGTGGGTGAAACGGAAAAGCTAAACTAACAAAAAACATTACACACACAAGTGTCTACAAAATCAGCCCAAAAGAACATCATGATCCTTCACCAAAAATTTTCAAATAAATAAACTTGTAAAAAGCTTCTCCCGGTCCCAGTTTGCCATGCAAATTAAATTCTATATACAAATTAAAGTTAACATTTCTTGTTTCTTCGTGTTTCTTTTACATTATAAGGAATACAACTAAAAAAGGTGAAATTGAACTCTGTAGAAAACCAATTTATCATTTTTCAATTTAAGTTGAAGAAAATAAGAAGCAGATACTTGCTTTCAAAATCTCTGTAATACAAAACCCCATAATTCCAGCTTCCAAATATCACTTTTCAATGAAATAACCACCAAGATAAACAATCTGGCCAGAAAATCACCTTTTCCCTAAAATGCATGCTTCCAAGGACTGGATCCTTCTTACCCCATACTTTTTACACAAAAAATAAAAAGTAATAATGTTTAATGTGACTAACGCCATCAACTTCGATTCTCAGAGCAAAACATCTTAAAATACCATAAATCCATGTACTTCTTCTCAAACTAAGATTTTCAAATATACAGTTTTAAACACAATTTTGGTCAAAGGATATTTAACTGATGACATGACAAAGTGCATTTTTCTTCAATAAGTAAGTGTAGAAATGCCATGGAGAGTGCCCGAAGGAAACTTGATAATCTAGTTCAACTCCCCATTCCCATAAAATCTTACATATTAGGGAAACTAAAATTCAAGTAGTATGGAAAAATGAATGACTAACAGAGAACCTGGGTTCTAGTCTTGGTTATTTCAGTAACTAGTTGAGTTTCCATAAACTAAACCACCTTCAATGAACTAGGCAATCTTTCTGAGCATTAATTTCCTTATCTATATGACTAGAGCAGGGAACTAGATGGGCCTCACACTACTGGCACTGCTGAAAATTCTTCAGCTTTTATTTCTCTAGCAGATGGAAATGGTTTGCACAATGCCCACTAGATAAACACAGCAATAAAAGTTGACTCTATCTTTCAGGTATATCCTGCTATAAGAAAACAATATAATCACACTTTCACACTGCAAGGAACTGTTCAGGTTAAAATGAGGGAAAGAATCCTGGTTTCCAATTCTAGTGCCTTCTACCTGGCACACAGTCCTAACGCAATATTTACTAAAAAAATGGCTGCAGAAAAAGAATACTCATTATGTAACATGCAGGGCTCCAACATCATTTTTTGTTTTTTGTAACATAGGTATTTCTCTCTCTTTTCCATACTATGTCTATTTCAAGACAATTATGGATTCAATGCGTAAAATGTTTAAAAGGCTGTGGATCTCACATATGGACAGAGCTTGCTCTAAAATGCCTGAATATGACAGTCAGGACAAACTAACTTAGGTAACAACATTTCTTAAACTTATCACCTGCCTGTTAAAATGTTTCAAATATTTATTGATTGGAGTAGAAACATGACACACATTTCCCTATATTAATTCTTACCAGTAACAGGCCATATAACGTGACCTCCTCAGATGCAATCAGTTCTCTACTCAAAAGCACAACGGATAAAATGGAGCAAAGAAATGTTTCATTTGTGAATAGCCACAAAAAACTTTTGAGACAATTAACATTCAAGTCTGTCAGCTTCCTCTGCTTCACACATAAGGCTCACAATGGGCTCTCTTCATTTAGAAATGGTAAAAAGCCACCTGAGGCAGTCAATCTACCCCTCTACATGTTGAAGTAACTGACATCTAAAAACAAGTAAAAAAGGAACACAAACTTTTACTTACATCAAAGGTGAATTAATATGCGCGCACTGAACTTCAAACTGTTTATCTCTTTCCATATAGAATACAAATACTATTAACAGTTCTTAGAATGTAAATGTGTGCAATTTAACTGCATTACTTTCACCATTTAAACTCATACATTCACTAATCAAATATTTATTGAGCACCTATTATGGGACAGGACCATTCTAGGAATTGGAGATAAGAAGAGGCGAGAATGAGACAAACACAATACACAAAAAATAAGACAATTTCAGATAGCGACAAGTGCTGCAATTAAAATAGTTCTTTGAAATATGACTATAGTTATAATTTATTTTCTTCATATTTATGGCCGCATTACATGCAGATGTCAGCAGAGTCTAAACCATTTCAACTGGAGTTTACAGCTCATATTCAATACACACGTGTCTTCCAGTTTCAGTATCCTAAATATGAGTCAAAGGAAGTATAAAAGAAACCGAGAACCACTGAAATATGAGAGGAAACAGATTTAAAACATCTGTCCGCTCTCTGCTGGGTATGCACATAGAGAAGGAAAAAGGCGAATAACCAATCGATTGTTTTTAAGCAAGAAAGGTAAAAATGGAGAAACCCGTCCAGTATTTCATGGCATTCCGTGATATTTTAAAGGCATCTGCAACGCATGTTAAGAAAGCTGCATAAAAGCAAAACCATTTTTGCAAGAACATTCAGATCACTCCCAACTATCCCCCCACCTTCACCTCCTCACCCCGCGAATATTCTCTCCCTTGAGTTGCTCTGAAAAACTGCTGGTTAGGCAGGAACTTACTTTCCCTGACTTTGGCTCATTTTCAAACTCCCCCAAAACATGCCAGACAAAGATAAATTGTTCTCTCACTCCCATCTTCGATTCCACAGTAAGCCAAGAAAGAGTCGATCAATGACCTCCATGTCGGCTGCGCCCTGCAGGTGAGAAACTGCCAGGAAGGGGCTCCCCGACTTGGCCAACACCAGGGCGCGTACCCGGCTCCGCCCGCCGGCCCGGCCTGGCGAGCGCGGTCTCGGCCCCGCGCCCACAGGAGGAGCGAAGCGGAGGATGAAGGAGGCGCGCGGCGGGACCCGGGGAGATGGACCCGCAGCGCCCGCCGCCGCCCGGGGTCCCACCCCAAGGCCCGGCCCCGGACCCCGGACCCCCAGGGCCTCTGACCTCTCCGGGCCCCGGGGCTGCTGCTGCCTCCGCTGCTGCCCGCGCTCGTGCTGCCGCTGCCAGAGCCACTGCTGCTGCTATTGCCGCCGCCACCCTTGGCATTCTTGCGCGGGGCCATCGCACGCCGTGCGGGGGCCGGCGAGGGCCGGTGGGGACCTCAGTGCGCGCGGGGACACGGCGGGCCTGGGGCCGCTGACGGCTGCGGGCACCGGAGCGGGTGCGGGCCGCGGCTTCTGCTGCAGAGCCTGTGCCTACGCCCCGCCCGCCGCGCCTCCGAGGACTTTCACCGCGTGCCGGCTGCGCGCGCCCGGCCCTCGCGTGTGCCGGACCTGTGACTCCCTCCCGAGGCGAGAGCGCGCGGTTCGCCCGCCCCGGCCACGCCCCTTCCCGGCCTCGCCCCGCCCGCGGAAGTCTGAGTGACGGCGGGTGCGAGCCAATCGCAACGGCCTCTGTGAGGTGGCGGTACCCCGATGTGCTTCCCCGCCCCCCGCAGACTTCGGGCCGTTCTGGCGCGACACAGCCTCCCGCAAGCGAGGGCGGCTTTTGGCTTTCCATTCTGTCCCGGTTCTTCGGAACGTGGCAAACGTGGAAGCTGAGAGGGCTCTCGCGAGCGTTGGCGCACCCCCTCGATCGGGACGGGAGGGGGCGCGGCGGGCGGACACGTGCCGCGCCCGGGCGGAGCGCGCCGCCCCTTGGCCTAGCGCTGGGGATTCTGTTCGCGTCCCCTTTCCCTACGCGCAAAGGACTGCAATCCCGCTTCTTGCGAAAGATGCCTGTTTCTTGTCAGTGTTAATATTAAGACATTTCTGAAGGGGTGATGTTAGGACTAGTTCAAGGCATAAGCCACAGTTGGGGATCCCTTTGGCTAAGCAGGAATTTACTTCGTTTGTGCCATCAATATTTTCAGAGAATTAAGATATGAAAATGCAAATGTGACACAAAAAGTTCATTTTCTTACCCTGGAAGGCACCCTCTATCTGAAATCTCCCTCTGCCAGGCCAACGCCTGTATCATCTTTCCCTGATGTCCCACCATGGGTCCCCTGGTGTGTACTCACGGAGTGCCCCGGCTTGTGCTTCCTCAGAAATCGTAATAGGGTAGTAAACATGTCTGGGCACCAGGATGAACCAGACAAAGACTTGAGGTCAGGGACGTCTTCAGCATCTGTGTCACCAATTGCTGGCACCGTGCCTGGAGTGTGACAGACAAGCAAGAACTGCGTTTGGTGATTTGATGCATTTGTGTCAACTTCCTAAGAACCCATCCCACCCCCATTCTTGACCACGTTTCGTATCAACCCCAGGGAATGTCTCAGGAGGGCTGAGGAACCAGAGAGAGTGGTTGCTGTGTGGCATCTGGTTTTATTCCTCGTCTCCAGCCCCACGAGGCTACCCACCCCCGCCTCTGGCAGGGTCCCCCGCTCTGCCTCTTCCGCTGTGGTGGCTAGATGCCACTGGGCACTGGGATGCGCAGGAGCCCACAGAGGGTTGTGAAGCAGAGTGAGGAGAATGCTGTCTTTACTCTTAGTCAAATGGTGTTAGATGAGGTGGGAGAGGGGGCAGTTCACAGAGTTTTTACTGAAGCAGCTCTTTCAGCTTCTATCTCATCTTCCTCTACCTCCGCATAACCTTTCTCCCATTCAGGCCCAGTTACAACTCCCTGTGACATTATTTCACGGGGGGAGGGGAGGCTGGGAAGGGTATTGAGCTAAGAAACAAACCTGAGGGAGAGTACTTAATATAAAATAATAACGAGAGCTAAGCTGCAAAAAACAATGCTCTTGGTCCCCCAAATATTTTAACTCTTAAATTCTCACAAAACCCTGTTATTTTGTCCATTTTGGGGGGAATGAGGCCCCTGAAGCTCACAGAGATTAAAGTAAGGTCACAGAAGTGGTAAGTAGTAGAACAGGAATATGAACTCAGTTGCTCTGGCTCCCCAGTCTATGGTAGTTTTGAGTGGAGAGTGTCTCACCTGGCTTCCTCTTCTCTTAGCAGATGTCTCTAGAAAGCCTCCTTGGTCCCACCCGAAAAATAGGTCTGAAACCGAATGGTGGCCACTTATCAAAGTCCACCTCCCTGAGATCAAATTTCTCTAACCACTGACTCCAAAATGCCATGAAGTGATGCTTTGCTCCTGCATTTCCAGAAACTAAATCTGGTACCATTGGCAAGGTACACTGCTGTGCACCTTAGGCAGTACGAGGCCAAAATAGAGGCTTTGTACATATGGATCACAGAAAGTAAGAGGCGACTAGTTCCTCCTTGTACCATAAGGAAACAGCTACAATGACATTTATGCACTCAGTATTAGAAAATAAAACTTGTAACGAAACTTATAACATCAGACCCTGTCAGTTCTAGATACAGTTTAGTTTGTTTCAGAGACTAAATTCCCCTTAGCTAAGTATCAGAATTATACATTTATAGACATCTATCTATACTTCCCACTTTGTGGGTTTTAAAAATCACAAAGCTTTCCTTGGATTCATGAATTTCTTAACATAGGACCTTTCCCCACTGTAGGGTGAGGAGGGTGAGGGAGTCAAAGTATCTTTAAAGTTAAGTCAGAGATTAAATGTCCCTTATTAGCTTATCTACTTTTCTGCAATTTCCAAGCAAGCTATGAACAAATCCTAGGTAAAATAATGTTAAAAGGACCATAAAGACAAGACTCAACTAGGACAATGTATTAAATTATTAATTTAATAGAGCTTCTGAACTAGGCCAAATGTGTCTTTTGGATATTTCCATAAACTTTCCATCGGCTTCACTGGGATTTGCAAGTGAGAACTGGAGAGTACCATTTGCCCTAGTTTTTTTTTTTTTTTCCTACCATTGACCTTTTACAACCTCCAGTCAAATGGTGTCCAAATTAAATATTTCTGGCCTTACTTATACCTACGAAAACATTGCATTGAAGTTCCACTTTAACCTGCTTCCTAGAAAGTGCTTCTCATTTTTATGCAACCTTCCTAATGTGAAATCTTATTATTGCAAACTAAAAATGATTATTTCCTTATCTTTATTTATGATACTAAATTGGGCCATAGTGGGGAAAAAAATGAATTTCAACTGGTCATAATTCAATTTTATGTTTTCATAGTATATTAGTGGAATTTGCTGCAATGAAAGCTGTATTGGTGAGTATTTATTATACAAGGGCACTTTTAATGTATTCTCTACTCAGTGTTCTCAAAGCAGTTTTTTCCCTGAGTTGCATCTCAACAAGTAAATAAGCTATCATTTTCACCAAACACTTTGACTTTATATTACCATACAAAAAATAAACCTGGCTAGTATCTACATCGTAAATACATAGAATGAATTTATATGAGGTAAAAGCAATTTTAAATGTAGTCAGAAATAGAATTGGAAATATTGTTGTGATATGGGGAAATGATCTGAAATCTTATTGTTTAAGAAATCTCTTGTGTATTTTTTCATTCCAATTCTTTATATTTTGTATCAGACTTAGTACTTCTAGTGTCAAAGTTCTTTCCTAATAAATATCATTTAAGTAATGGCTATTGCTATTTCTTAAGTTTCCTAGCATAGGAAAATGATAGAATTAACTGACTCTTCATAAGTCTCAAGCGTAATGCCAGAAAGAACCTTAAGCATGAAGAAACAGCCAAATAATTAGAAAATAACAACTAATTATTAATACATGCATGGCAATTCTATAGTGTATAAAGGAAATATTAATGTGATTTAGGAATGTTTAGAAAGTAATAGAGAAATAAAAGAAAAAAGAAACTGTGGAGAAATTACAAAAATTAAATTGTTTGCAAGATAATAATTTTTCTTAAACTATATCCTTTGCCTCAAGGATCGAACTAATGTGTGTGTTGGGGAGGTGGTATTTGTGTATAACTAATTATTTTTATATCTTTAATGAAAATAACCATTCTTTTCAGGTGGAAACAAGTCTCTGATCTAAACAAAAGTATTCTAAAACTAGCTTCTAGAATCCTCCAATTTCACCAAGTCTAAATATGTAAACAGATGAATTTGCCTTACAATGAATAGTGTGTTATTACAGTATGCAAAACTGTAAAAACTGGATTAATTAGTCAACCTGAATCCTTGATAGTTGATGGGAAATCATGCATATACTACATAAAATTAGTATTAACTCAGCCCTTTTTACACTGTCATCATTTGGACGTGAATCTATTCTGTAATTTCATAAGCACATGACAAACATTACCGAGCCTCTACCAAAAAAAAAAATCCTGAGACTTTGCCAAAGAGTTTGAAAGCATAAAAAATAAAGAGGGTTTTCCTGTATCATTGCAACAAGATTTTATTAATCTAAAGACTACTGCTAATATATTTGAAATTGTACAGTATTTCTTTAAGAAGTGCAAAAAAATGTGCAATATCCATTACTTTAAAACTTGTTCACCATTATTTTGTGGCTAATAAACAAGTAGTCCAGAATATTTTGTAATTCTTCATGGAACTGCTACAATACTGACTTCATCAAATGACAGACTCATTTCTCTTGGCAGATGCCTTTGAGTTAGAGAGACACCAACATCCTAGATGTTTACTGAAGCCACTTCTCCTAGTGCCAGAAAGCATATTAATGTAATAAAATTTAGTGTAAATTGTTTCCAAGCAGCTACTTCACAAGCTATATAAAATTCTGTTTTCTCTACTTTTTTAAGGTATCCATATCGCATTTAGTATTTCTAGCTACAATACAAAAGAAGAATTGAGGAATGCAGTTATCAAAAGGTGTGCATATAGAAGCAATTGCGTGAGAACCTAAGTGCAGAAGTTTTCGCTGTTTAGATATATCCCAAGAGATTTCTCTTTCCAAAATTTGAGAAAATTGAAATCAAATATGAACAGCTCAAAATAATGCTAGGGCTTATGTGAAAATAAGTTATAAGTGATATTTAGGAAACTATGTATAGGCTACAGACCATGAGGACTGTTGATGTTCTCATTTCTGTATTCCTGATGAGCAGGACAGTGTCTAAAATCAAGTTGGTATTACATAAACTTTTCATCTTGGGCTCTTTGCGCTTGCTGTTCCTCTGCCTGGGCTATGCTTTCTCCAGACTCCTCACTTGTCACCCTTTTGGCGTAGTACTCCAGCCCTGTAGTACCCCTCAAGTTGAAAGGTTATTGGTGAGCACTCTGTGTAGATTTGAAATGGTTAGTAATTAAAACACTGGGCAGCTGCAGGTAAGGGTTTACATTTTTGGTAGTAACACAGAAGAAATATAAAGTCAATGTCCTTTTGACAGAAGGGGAAATCTTTTCAAGTAGCACTTGACGGAAAAGGAATTATTTTCTTAAAAATAGGTAGTAGTAGCCCATTTAATCTTTATCCCATCACACCACTGTGGGCAGTGGTGAACAGTGAAGTAAGAAATTAAAAAGCAAGCATGGGAAGGGAATGAACCATCATATGAGTCTGTGCAGTAATCACTTAGGGAATATGGTAGCGTGAGGTAGAGAACTACATTTAATGAATACCTACTTAGAATATGAAATCCTATCAATTGTACTCAGATAAACTGCCAACTCTCTAAAGCTAGAATAAGAACCTCACAAAAATGATATGACTTCCAAATCAGACCAGCATGGAGCAGAGAATATCATCCCTGAATGACATAAAACTAGGATAGGAGATGGGGATAAAAAGATTTACCCCATTAGCTAGGTTTGATTGGGTCTGTTGTTCTATTTCCAAGTTAGGAGAGGTTGATTTAACACCTGAATTATGTTCAATGTCATTTTTGGTTGTTGGACATGTGTACATGTACATTAAGAATTTGGTGAATAGCCGGGCGCGGTGGCTAACGCCTGTAATCCTAGCACTCTGGGAGGCCGAGGCGGGCGGATTGCTCAAGGTCAGGAGTTCGAAACCAGCCTGAGCAAGAGCGAGACCCCGTCTCTACTAATAATAGAAAGAAATTAATTGGCCAACTAAATATATATATAGGAAAAATTAGCCGGGCATGGTGGCGCATGCCTGTAGTCCCAGCTACTCGGGAGGCTGAGGCAGAAGGATCGCTTCAGCCCAGGAGTTTGAGGTTGCTGTGAGCTAGGCTAACGCCACGGCACTCTAGCCCACGCAACAAAGTGAGACTCTGTCTCAAAAAAAAATATATATATATCTTATGCCATGTCAATAGATATTTTCCATTCTCCTAACAATCAAGGTAAGGACCACCTAAATTTCATTGACATTTTGTTAGACACAAACATAGACATTTAAAAGACGAGAAAAGATTACCGATAGACAAGAGTAAACGATTACTCTGAAAAGATTACTGAATCTTTTCAGGACCGGTTAAGTTTTAAGTATTGATTATAAGCTCCCTCTTATACTAGACTCAGTGGTAGATTAAGTCACATACATACTTTACCTTCAAAATTTTTATAGTCTAGAGCTGTGCTGTCCAATACAGTAGCCGCTAGCCACATATGACTATTGCAATTTAAATTTAATAAGATTAAAAATCCATTTCTTCAGCTGAACTAGCCACATTCAAACACTCAGTAGGCCCATGTTGTTACCGTATTTGATAGTGCAGATTTCCACCATCATGGGAATGTCTATTGCACTGTGCTGATATCAAGTAGCACTTATTCAAAGACAATAAAATATAAATGTAAATGTAGAGTTTGGTTGAATAGTTTAATTTCTTAATTTTGAAGAAGTTAGGAACAGTTATCATAACTGGTAATCCCTAAAATGCAACAGTATTTTTCTCTAGGGTGAAAATTTAAATGATTTCTAACCAAACTTCCTTCCTTCCTTTTTTCTTTCCTTTTTTCCTTCTTTCCTTTCCCTGTTTTAGTTTCCAAAAAGTACTCTAGATCATTTACATAGATGTATGGGAACGGGAAAGAAGAGATTGGAGTCCCTCTCTTTGCAGGAAATGAAGCAGTGAGCTGGAACGCTGGTTCTAAACACTTTCTGTTACTGATCTGAGGTGTCCCTGGATTTACCTACTTTTATCTGCTGCCTGTGCATGATTCCTCTCTATTCCTATAACATAACAAAATTATGCTTTTTATTTTTTTTTGAAACGACTTCCCAAATAAAGGCTCATGTTCTCTTCAATAGCTAATTATTCTATCATTTTCTTTACGGTACTAAAGCCTCCCTATACTTTCATAGAAAATAAAAGCATACAAGCTTTCAGTTTCTGTCTGTGCCACACTTTAGGCCTTCCTATGTATTAGCTGATCTATTAATTAAGCATCTAATTTATGTTCAATAAAATATTTTACCACATTGCTGGACCCATGGTAGGTTACTTATAAAGCCTATAGGTTGTTTAGATTTAGAAATGATTATTGATCTACCTCAAAGTGTGATTAAATTGGTCAACACTACAAGATGCTTTGAAAATACAAAATTAAACCCAATTTTCTATTATCAAAATGTAGTATTTTGCAAATCATTTTCAAAATATCTTGGCAAATTCTATGTTATAATTTCTGACAAAATGAAACTTCCTTTAATAAGAAATAATGTATAAGAAGTATGTATTTTCTGCTTGATAATTATCCTGTATCTTTCTTCATAACCACTTTCTTTCACTCCTCCCCAATTTGTATTGTTGATACACCAAGTCTCCTTGTGTGTACTTTGATCGTTTCATTGTATTAAAACTCAACTGGGGTTTAGCAAAGACTTCAAAGTTATTCCAACTATTTATACTTTTTATTAAATGTTCTTATTTGCTACAGTTTGTTCTCTCCAATATCTGTAAATTTTTATTAGTGTTAAATTTGTTTTAATCTCTTAGATGTTAATTAATATCTTGAATAATATTAATTTAGTAAGCATTTTTTTAAATAATTTTCTCCACAATTCAGACAACAGTATTAACTCCCTGAGTGTAATTGCCCATTTACTTGATATAAACAACCTCCAGATACAGGGAGTCAGTTATTCACAGTTACAGACATTTGCTGTACCAAGAACTGTCAAATACAACTTTGTTTTATTGCTTGCTGTTAATCTGACAACTAGTACCATTTGTAGTTTACTCTACCGTCCTTGTTAACAGTAAATTTATAAAGTATTAAACAAAGGCATTAAACACAGAGAAGCACCCAATGTAGTCTTTCAGGAAATAAGAAAAATTTCAAAATAAAGACACTTTTGTACACCATTGGTGGGAATCTGACTTGCTACTTTTTTCAAAGTGCAATTTGACAATGCACACTAAGAAGTCCTTTTAAAGAAGTGTTTGGGGTTTTGTTTTCTGTTCATTTTTTCTTTTCGTTTTTTTTTTCTTTTTTTTTTTTAATTATTAAAAGGTTAAGTACATTGCCCTTGCCCCCCTCCCCGCTCCAGTCAGAGCCTCAAGCCTGACCATCCCCCAGACGGTGCACCTCGCACTCATTATGTATGTATATACCCATCCCCTCCTCCCCCCTCCCGTCTGCCCGACACCCAATAAAAGTTGTTCCTGTGTGTCCACTTAGGTGTTGATCAGCTAATACCAATTGGCTGGTGAGTACATGTGGTGCCTGTCCATCC
>CAUYRT010063660.1:0-21263 GCA_963574885.1 Lepilemur ruficaudatus | reverse complement strand
GCCAATTAATTTCTTTCTTTCTATTTATAGTAGAGACGGGGTCTCACTCTTGCTCAGGCTGGTTTCCAACTCCTGACCTTGAGCGATCCGCCCGCCTCAGCCTCCCAGAGTGCTAGGATTACAGGCGTGAGCCACCGCGCCGGCTTCTTCCGCTTTTCAGTATAGCTCTCCCTCTGTCAATAATGTTTTGTTTCTTAAGATGTTGTTCTGATATAGTCTCTCAAAAGAGTCCATTTTCAGTCTTCTATGGTTGGGAGAGATCACAGGCCAACTGTGTTGTCAGGGAAGAACACCTAGAAGTTTAAGTATTATTTAGACTTTCAAACAGTTCTCTTGTTTTCAGTTTTAAGCACAGCCATTCTTTCCAAAGTACTTGGTGCTTCCAGTTTCTGAGCTTTTCTAGGGTTCTAATGCATATGCTTTTTGGCTCTCAGCCATTTACCTCCCATTGGCACTTAGCTTTCTGCTTTCTCAAATCTATTGTCAGTTACATCTTGCCCATCTGCTTTTTACCCTCCTAAATTTCGATGACGTCTATTTTGTTGTTATCTTGCTTCTAATTTCTTTGGCTTGTGGGCTTGTTTTTTTTTTTATTGCTTTATTATCATTTTAATAAGAGTTTGGAAGACAGTGAAAGTAACTACTTGTGCTCAATCCCCCATCTTTATTGGGATGGTCTTCTATGCAGGACTTTGTGTATGTTGCTGAGTCACTTGGAGCTGGTTTTGCTACCAAAGGGAATCAAGCATAGACATATATCATGTTTCCTTGACTCTAATTTACCATTGATTATAAGGTATTGTTGATTTAGTAGCAAGTTCTTTTTTTTATATATTTTTATTTTTTTAGTAGCAAGTTCTGATAAAAAAAGCAATACTATATTAAATGTACATATGGATTATAAAATATATGCAATTTCAGAAACCATCAAGTGTGAATAACAGTGACTTTAGAATTGGGTAATATAGGAAATTCATGTAGATCATATGCTTGGTGTTCATTTTCTTTTAAGAAGTTTTGGGTTCTGAAAATGTGTATATGATTTCTATTCTTATTGTGATTAAAATTGTGTTAGATGCTAGATATAATAGTTCTTCTTTGTACTTTCTTCCTGGACATGGTTCTATTTTATTTGTCATATTCTTATGTAATTATATTCATTGTCTTTCTCCTCTCCACTGCCCCCACTAAGTTATGATCTCCTCAAGAACAAGTTCTTGGGGGTATTTCTCTTCGTGTCCTGAATGCCTAGCACAGTGCCTGGATCAATGGTTGTCACTAAATAGGTGCAGGTTGAACCAAATTAAACATAATCAGAAGATGAAATGATATCCAGTGAAACTCTAAAATAATTAGAGAATTTTTTTCTTTGGGTATTATTGAAATCAAACTCATTATGTATGGCTATTAAATATTCTTGAACGGGAAACTGACATTTATTGAACAATTATCATTTGCCACAAATTTTCAAATATATTTTTCCATTTACTCCTGGATAACATAGAATGGAATTTTAAAGGCATAGGAAACATTTTTTATTAATCCAGGCTTTGGGCTTTAGGGCAAAATATGATTAAAATCTAGAATCTTCCTTGTTTTATCCTACTGATTTTTAAGTATCAGGTAATAATTTCCTACCACATTAGGGAATTATTAACATTTTAAGTGGTGATGCTGTATGTCTGTGTTAAATATGTTAAGGTGAAATTGATCCCTTCTCAGGGAACCTTGGTGGTTATTCACAGATCTTCATTTCAATACGAAAAGGCTGTTCTTTCCTAAATTATCTACTTTGGGTCTCCATTCAACCACTGAAACAACTTACTTCAAGTTTTATATAAGCAAGAACACTGTGACAAACCATTAGTAAAAGGTGAAAACAACCAAACAGGGAAGAAAGAATATGAAGGAATATCCAATCACAAGGAATATCCAATCCTTCTGCAGGAAGGATTTACTGCAGAATTCTTCTAAACCATGAGCATATAGGGCTTGTTTACATTTTATTAAGAATATGTCATAGACTGTCTTTAGACTGAAGGGCTAAGAACTTAATCTGAGTCATTACCAAATAAAAGCAGCCAAAATAGAAATAAAGCTTCTGTGATATAACAGAATAACTCAAAAGAAAGACATTAATTTATTTGCCAATCAGCTATAAAACAGTAATAATTCAAAATGTAGCTCATTTTTATATCGTCTATGAAGTAGCTATGCAAATAGTGGGAAAATTCTTTAGTGCCTAAGAAATACCAATTTTAATCAGATATTTTAGATATTTTAATTTACTTACAAACTATTAATTAAAAATAGTCCTAAATAGTCATTCAATTAACTTTCTCTAAGCACTTTTTTTTTTTTTCTTTTCTTGCCCCACCACCCCCTTTCTCTCTCCAAGCACTTTTTAAGGAAAATAAATTAAAGTAAAAGTTGGCCAGAAAATAATTTCCATTGGTATCTTTTGCCATGGATTATTATACAAGTCTAAACTGACATTTATCTCAGGTGTCAAAAGGCTCTATTTAGCACAGTGTTTAGGTAGAGGGAGGTAGAGAAGAAGGAGCACTGCACAGCTAATCTGTGGACAGGAATTCTAGTACTAATTGTTCCCCTAACAAGCTGATTAAATTCGTGCAAATTACTTTACCTCCCTACACTCCATTTCCATTTTTGTAAATTAAGGGGTTTAGGGTCTGTCAGAGTTGATTTGGTGGGAGAGAAAGCACATGGACTCTCTGGAGAAACTGCTATTCCCTACCCAGAAAAATGCTTTTATGCATACACACACAAAATACATACCACATACATAATTTAGTGCATAATTTTGGAGTGTTCCTGTGAGGGTTAAATGAATATAAAATGCATTTAATAGGTGTTTAAAAATGTTATCCACCCTTCATTTCCCTATGTTAAGAGGGTTCTTTATCTTCTAAGTTTTGTTAGAAGTCACAGAAAAACAGTTTTTCAAGTCTCTTTTGGAAAAGATTTAAAGTATACAACTATCAAGTTGCATGAGATATTTTACTTTTTATAAGAAGCCATTTCTTTCAACAGTTACTAGAGTTTGTTTTTTAGAGGAGGGGGTGGCAGTCTGTCATCAAAGTGTTGACAAGTGAAATCTGACAAGGTTGAGGTGGAATAGCTGCAGGCCACTTCAGAATTTTTCAGTCTTTCCTATTTGTAGAGAAAGGATCTCTCTCTCTCTTTTTTTTCATTCTTGCTCCCTTCACAATAGTCTTTGATTTATATGCTATTTAAAACAGTAACTCTAAATTGACAAATTATTTTGGTATTTAAGCATTGGTTTAGATAAGAACATTTCAGTGTTCTCTTGTCTTTAACTCAGCAATTTAGGAATTGTTCCTGAAATTCAATTTATTTTCTCTTCAAAGTTGCATTTTTTTCCTCTCTAATCAAGCATAGCATAAAATTATGTAGAGAGAGTTATAATCTAGAATTAGTTATCATTATTGCATTGTTAACATTTCTATTTTTCTTCTCTTATTGTTATGATTCAGGT
Source organism: Lepilemur ruficaudatus (assembly GCA_963574885.1). Taxonomy (NCBI): domain Eukaryota; kingdom Metazoa; phylum Chordata; class Mammalia; order Primates; family Lepilemuridae; genus Lepilemur; species Lepilemur ruficaudatus. The sequence continues at coordinate 17,743 of CAUYRT010063660.1, read as the reverse complement.
ACATCCTAGAAAGATTTAAGTAGGTATTTTTGAAGATCATAAAAGTAGGTACCTGTGTTGGGAGTGCTGGTGAGAAATTATTATTATTGTTATTATTATTTGCTTATCCAGCATATCCCCCCAAGTGTCTGATGTGAGCTATTGCAATTATTTTATGAGGTCATGGAAAAAATGCACTTGAACTAGATTACAAGTCTCTTTGGAGTAATGGAAAATCGTGTGCAGCAAAATATTTAAAATGAGCATCAGCAAACAAGATGTTTGTATTAACAGGAACCTAGAAACTGGCTATGCAAAGGTCAGCACTGATCTTTAAATATTAGTGAAATTTAATTTGATGCATGTAATGAGTAGAAAGGAGAAGATGAAGCAGGCCGTAATGAAGAAGCCATTGATAAATTGTCTAAATGTCAAAACTGCTTACAATACGGAAAATGTTAAATTGACAAGATTTATTTAACTAAGTGAATTAAACAGTTTGAACAATGCCCTAGAGAAATATTTTCCAAATTTAAGTATAATGAGATTTATAAAGATTTTTGCCACAATTTCAGGTAAGTGAAGGATTCCTACTTTTCTTTCTAGGCATAGAATTTCTTCTAACCTCTTTTAGTAAGAATGATTCACAGGTTCTCTTGAAACATAGAAATCTGTCACCTTTTGCTTTATCCAGAAATAGTATCATCTGACCAATTATTAGCAGCTGTGAAGAACCACCCTCAGGTCATGGGGCCTACCTCTCTTTGGTACTTTGCACAACACTAGCTGAATTGAGTTCAAAGAGCTTTCTGTTATGTTATGCCCAGTTGTTTTTTTTTTAAATGTGAATTCTGCATTATCTTATTTTCTTCATATATTAATATAAGGTTGATGAAAACATTTTTTAAATGACAAAACTGTCCAGTGTATATAACAAAAAATTAATATCGTAAATACACAGAAGGATAAAGCACTTACTATAAAGATGAACAAAAGATAGGAACAAGTAATTTATAAAGGAAGCAAAATTGTTTAAAAAATACATTAAAAGATGTTTGATCTTGTTAATGAATAAAAAAACCTTAAAATTACAAGAATCTATTTTTTATCTACTGTATTGGCAACAATTTAAAACTTATATATAATGCTCCACGCTATTGAGGATGTAAGAAAAAGGGCAGTCATGTTATGCATGGAAATGTAAATTTAGCAGTCATTTTGGAGGCTAATTTCATGGCGCCTATCAAAACATAAAGTGTGCTTGTATATTTTCATGGTAATATTAATTGGAAGGTAAAAATTGTTGATAGAAACAGATTGTTGTTTATTAAGAGAATGGTTAAGTCAATTATGGTCACTATTCAATGGAACATCTTGAGGTTATTAAAAAACAGCAAGGTAGATCTGTATATGCTAAGAGAGAATAACCATGCTGTGATGTTCAGTGAAAAAAAAAGCAAGTTGTATGTACAGTAAAATCTTTTCATCTCTACAAAAATACAAAACAAGTCAGCATGGGTGTGGACATAGCGCAAGTATATTGGGAAAGTCTGGAAGGCCACGTGTCACATGTGCATTGGTTCCCTTCAGTGTGGGAAGGTGGGAGAGGAACACATTCATTTTTACATCAAATACTTCCGTTGTTTGCATTTTTTTAAAACAATAAGTGTGCATTAATATTGTAATTTTAAAACCCAAGAAGAAACAAAAGACCACACAGAGGGTCTAATGAATTTAAAAGTTTCTATCATTTTTTTTGTACGCTTTAGATTCTAAAGCTTGTTTAAAAAATAAGGACATGATAGTATTTTTAACAAAATGCCTTGTGCTTTTGCATTTTGCTTCTGTCATTTAATTGCTTAGTGTTACGTGTTAAATCTAAAATTTCATAATTAAATATATTACCTCTTGGCATTTATTGAATACTTGCCATGATGCTCATTATCAAATAAATATTTCCTGAATATTTATGCTCAATATTTAGGTTGAAAAAGTATTCTAAATTTTCAAACTCATCTGGAAAAAAGATCTAGATACATTTAAAATAAAATAACATTAGAAGGTAAATGTCACTAAGGGAGCTAGAATGTTTATTTGATAACTGCTATTTGAATAAAATTAAATGATAAAATTGTTAGTATTATAGACAGTTATGCAATACCCACTAGTAATTCCCAGCACTTTTCATCTTCAAAGCATTTTAGAACATTAATTAATCCTTACAACACCCTAACAAATGTAGGTCAACATCATTATCCCCATTTTTGCAGGTGGGGAAATTGAGGCAGAGAAGTTAAATGATTTGGGGTAAGTTTGTCATAGCAGGATTAGAATGAAGGTATTTTTGGCTTAGAGCCCAGCATTCAGAGCAGTTGAACCACACCTTCTTGACAGACTTAATCTCTTTGTCCTTGATAAAACATTAGTTCTCATTAAACCATATTGAGGTCATCTCTACATTAAAATTCAAAACCAACAAGTTTGATCACTATATAACTACTTAAAACACACACACACACATTTTTTCTTCCAAGGCTTTCTTGATGCTATATTGTCTTAGCTTGTCTTTTTTATTGTCTCTTTGTTGGAGAATTACCAAAACAATCTATCCTTGACTTTATTTTGCTTCTGGGATCTTATTCAGTGGCTTTGACCTTCTTCTCCTTTAGAAAATCCCAAAGTAGTTTTTATATAGTCTTGGCCCCTTTTCTATAAGCTAGACATATCTACCCAGAAGATTCCCTTGTAACTTAAATTCCCACTGTGTCTAAAATTCAACTTACTCACATTAGCAAAACATGCTCCTCTTCTAGACTAACCTGTTTCTATTTATGTTTCAATCCGAGTCCTGCCATTGAAACTAGGATAAACTAGGTGGGAACAAGTCTGGGTAAAGGATTCCTGGGAACCAGTTATGGCCAAGAATGGTATTTATGGGTCCTATGATAGGTTGAAGAAGCTGAATCACACTCTAAGAAGAAGAGCTGAAGTTACAAAGGCAAAGCGTAACAGGAGATCAAGTAGCCAGGTCAATGGCTAGGAAATTTGAGGTACGTGAGTTGAGTAGTTGAGTCAGTCATTGTGAACAGATGGGATGCACTGATACCCATTTACTGGGCACGTAATGATGGAGGCATGCCTGCTCAGTGGAGCCATGTGACTTCCCCTAGCAGTCAAAACAGCTGACTTTAGAAACCAGGGAACTGCATAGTTGACTACTCCAGCAGAAGACAAGAATTTTGCAGATTTATTTAGTGGCAATTAATCTCTACTTCTAAAACATAGTTTTTATATTTCAAAAGAAGATTATCAACAGTGTATTAGTGAAACTATATTTTGCAAAATTTGAGAAAATTATATTCTCTCAAAATTTAGTCTATATGGTAAAAATTATTCTTAAGGCAAATAAATACTAATTTACTACAGCGTAACCCAAGTTGAAGGGAAGGCTTTAAACATTGAAACTTTGTGAGACTATAAGTAGAAAGTAAAAAGGGGCTTTCTAGGATTCTCACATCTTTTTGTCTTCAAAATTTAGGCTATCATAGATTGTCCCCTATAAAAGAGAATAGTCATCCTAAATTTAGGTCAAGCTCAATTTAAATCATGCTGTTTATTCTCTGGTGGAGATTGAAAGTTTGGATTCAGAATGGCCTTCTGAGACATCTGATACTGTTATCAACTACGTTATATAATTAAAGTAAACAGAAAATTGTAAAAGTTAAAGATATTTAAAAATAAATGAAAAATTATGGGTGAATGGGTTTTTCATTCTGCTATTCTTTTCATTTGGATAATTTTTTTTTCTTATTTAATAATCAATAATAAGACAACTTGCTATATATTTATTCAGTCTTTCCTTCATTTTCCCCCATACAACTATTTTTGTTTTAGTTCTATATCATGTGCATTGGATTTTATTGTCCAGAAAAATGCACAAGGGCACTAAGTGGGACAGCATTTCTCACTTACTTTGGCAGATGCCCCCTAACTACTTCACTATGGTTTTAATCCCTGCCTGCACCCTCTTCCCAAAATGCAGAATCCAGCATTCTGCTGAAATTCTTTTCTTCCCTCCTTCAAAACAACTATTTATGTACTAATACAATATTTGAATAATGCAAGCTCAGTCTTGACTACTTTCTCCAGGCAGATTTTTCAAAACAGGAAATTATCAGCATTCTTTTTAACTGGTGACACATTTGAGTAAGATTCAAGATGTTTAAAGGTCTTTAAAAAATCTGTGTCTTCTACAAAACCTGAATAGTGTATAAAGTGGCAAAACATCTTGAGGACCAAAAGGGATATTGATTTCGTCCCCTCCCACCCTGCCCATCTAGTTACTATTATAGAGTTTTACAAATTTATTTCATTTATTCCATTAATTCTCTTTAGTTTTATGTGGTCTTCCTGGCCGATACTTGAAGTTCATGGAAAACAAAAGGGTGAATAACCCACATTTGACTGTCTTTTGCCCCCCTGCTAATGCCTGACCCTTTTGCAAAGCTCCCTTCTTAATCACACATATTTTGAGAAGTCTGCAGGAGTTATGATATGTGTTTATAAACAAGTCCAGTCATTTACTATGGACATTGGCCATTTCCTTCTCATCTGCTTCACCAACTACTTGCTAGGCCTGGTCCATCAACTGACTATTGCTGTCATTTCTCCAGGTGATATAGTCTACTCCTTGGCCACCATGTCTACTTTGGCTGGGTTCAGATCCTATTTTGTCTGGATACCACCCCTCATGAGTACATTAATCCAATGAGGTATCAGTCCTGCTAATTTTCTGCTTGGTATCATACCCTGCAGCCACTTCTTACACCGTCTGTTCCCTGTGGGGTCACAAAGAGGTCCTTTATAAAATAGGAGGAGAATATCCTTCTCTCCCTTTTGTCCTGTGCTTTTTAATGGGAAACTACAACAGTGTTGTTTGTACATCAGAGCATTTTGAGAAATATCTTGTACATTTTTCTCAGTCTTCCCACCCCCATTGGAACTAGATATAAATCCTTGGGTGCTGAGCTGGAAGACAACTCCAGGTTATAGACTATACTTTTCTATTCTCAGAATTTCCCCTGTGTCCAAATGGAGGATTAACAGCTTTACTCTTGGCATCTGAAGCTCTCCACAGAACTCATTTTGCGTATTCTCTCAAAACACCAAAATTTCTGATTAGTGTGGGACTTTTAAACTTAGTAAAGACATGGGGAGGTGGACCTGTCAGTTTTTCATGTTAAAGGCATTTTTTTGCCTTTTAGAAATAACCAATGGGGAGTATAAAGAAAACTATACTCCACTCTTCATTTTTGTTACCAGGAGAGAGTTTTGAAAAATTGTTATTGAATTGACTTAAATTGAAAGGTAGAATTTCATGTATTGTCCTCTTTTGAATGTAAGTAAATGTGCAGCCTTTTAGTTTCATCTATGAAAGTTTATATTTAATTTACATGATAAAATATTTATGTAGCTACAAACAACTAAACTTCAGCTTTGTCTCCGTGCAAATTGTCATAAATTAAAATTATTGGTGTCTGAATAAATACCAAATTGTGGAATGTTATTTTTTTATTTTCTAGTGTAGTCTAGAAGTTGGTGAATTTTGATGCTCAATATTAGAGGAAGTATGTACTTGTTTCATCACATGTCTTCTTCATTCCCAATGAAATATTAACCCATTTGCATGTCCTAATTCAAATACCTTTTCTTGTGTAGAAACTTTTCCACATATGGATGTTTTTCCTTCATAGACCACTTATTGTACTTATTCATTAATTTCACACTATGAAATTACCATATAAGGTCAGAGATCATGTTTATTACTTCTTTTGTTTTTTTTCTGTATAAGTTTGCATAGTGATAAACATACGAGTAATAACAGAAGCAGCAATAACAGCAATGGTAAAAAAAATTGAGTATATGTACCCAAAGCACATTCCTAATGTAGGTACTTTATTGTACCCATTTTATAGCTGGGGGAATCTCAGAGAAGGTAGGTAATTTTATTCAGGTTAGCTAATAAGCTGAGAAGTCAGAATAAGAAAACAGGCAAAATCAGATTCTAGAATCCATACATTAAGCTAAATAGATACAAAGTAAGTATTTAATTCATTAACTAATTGTTTTAAACAAACATTCTAGACCTCACCCATCTAAATGAGAAGACTGAATTTACTTATCCTAATACAGTTAAGTATTTTGGTTTTAAAAAAGTATAAGGTGACAGTTCTGAAATAAGCCTCATAAGACTAACTGAAAGTAATTGCAAAGAATTGGGAAACATTTTGAGTAGTGTTGGGCTCACTAGAGTCACTTCCAAGGTGACAATTCTTAAAGATAATATTCAGTTGAATTGAAAAATTAGTAACTAGCTTAATATCCCTTTCTCTACTGTTTGCTGACAATGAACTACACCCTCTTTCCTAGTAATTCAGTTCACTAGCTCTTCTAATCCATGCCTGTCTACAGTAGCAGCCAGCAGCCAGCATCTGGTTATAGCAGGGCAGATCAGGGGATCAAAGGGTCCTTTGTTTCATCTCTTACTATGTAAAGTATTTTAATGCAAGGAAGAGAGTGGATTCAGAACAATCTAAAATTTATGATTGGAGTGGCTTATTTCCTTCTTACCCTTTTCAACTTCATCTTTCTATCATTAACCATGCCATGCACCTTGATCTGCCCCCATCCTTGGAGCATGCCATCCTTTTACTGAAACAACTGTTTAGGCTTGCTCCCACATCTCTATACCCGCCTACAGTAGAGTGCTGTTATTGTGAGCAGACTCTGGAGCTAGCAAAGCCTGCCTCTACTACTTGCTAGCTATGTGACCTCTCTGTACCTCAATTTCCTCTTTATAGGAGTAATGATGGTACTACCTCAGAGAGTAGCTATGAAGATTAAGTAAGTTAGTACAGGCTGGGTGTGGTGGCTCATACCTATAATCTCAGCACTTTGGGAGGCCAAGGTGGGAGAATCACTTGAGCCCTAAAGTTCAAGACGAGGCTGGGCAACACAGCAAGACCCCAGTCTCTACAAAATATTAAAAAAATTAGCTGGGCATGGTGACGTGCACCTGTAGTTCTACCTACTCAGGAGGCTGAGCCAGGAGGATCACCTGAGCCTAAGTGTTGGAGGTTGCAGTGAAGTGTGATCACGCCACTGCGCCACTCTAGTCTGGGTGACAGAGAAAGACCTGTTTCCCTGCCCCTCCGAAAAGAATTAATACATATAAAATGTTGAAAACAAGTGTTTAGCATTATCTGTTATCATAATCATCATATAATCATCTTCTTCCTCTTCCTATTCTTCTTCTTCTTCTTCTTCTTCTTCTTTTTTTTTTTTTTTTTTTTTGAGACAGAGTCTTGCTTGGTCACCCTGGCTAGGGTGCAGTGGCATGATCATAGCTCATTGCAACCTCAAACTCCTGGGCTCAAGCAATCCTCCTGCCTCAGCCTCAGCCTCCCAAGCAGCTGGGATTACAGGTGTGTGCCATGATACCTGGCTAATTTTTCTATTTTTATTAGAGATGGGGTCTCGCTCTTGCTCAGGCTGGTCTTGAACTCCTACACTCAAGCAATCCTCTTGCCTCAGCCTACCGGAGTGTTAGGATTATAGGTGTGAGCCACTGCTGCCTGGCTGATTTTCTTCATCTTTATCATCATCATCATCATCATCACCTAACTGGTGAAATCCTATGCTTAATTTGAGACCCATTAACATTTCACTACTACTCTGTAGCTTTCTCACAGCCCAGCTGTTAAGGCAGGATTGCCCTGAACTTCTGTGCTGCTACATTTTTCACTCTGCCATTTGATGCTTAGAACATTGTATCTTGTTAGTTGAACATGCATCTGTTTCTTGATGTCTGTATGTGCACTGAGGTCAAATGTAAAGGTGAAGGAAGGGCCAAGGAAGTTTGCACTATGTCTGAAATTATTTTGGATTGTCACCCATATGGATAGCATGGGAAATATTTTTAGTCATTCCTGAGGTTAAAGAAGCTGAGAGCTTTTTCTTCCATTAAAAGATGTCTTAAAATACTTTTCAAACTTCTTTTGTTATTCAGAAGTTTATTGGAAAGAACATTTCTTTTATGATTTTCATAAAGTGTCCACAGTTTAAGTTACTATATGTATTTCTAATATATAGTATAGCATACATATAATATAGTACTATATGTATTTCTAAGCAAACATTTGAAAGTTATAAAAATTCCTTTCAAATATTTCTAAAATATTGACCTTTTTCTGATGCAGACTGACCTTCTCCCAATCAATTTAGATTGATGAGATTTTATAATACTTGATAAAAAATATTAATAGTGTCCATCACTAGCTCCTGTTATTAAAATGGAAGGAAATATAGGATGTATATTTTTACTATCTTGTTTTTTTAAAAAAGCAGTTAGAATAGAATATCTTGATCCATCATAACATACAGATTAACAAACTAACCTGAATGCTAATGTAGTTTCATACAGTTTACTTTTAAGTAATTGTGTTTCTTATAATAGTAACTGCATACCATTTACCTTGCAAATTCCACTTTAATTAGTCTGTTTGTATATGGGAGATTATAAATATTTGCTTTATATATTAAAAATGTACCACAAAATGTATATGTACTTAATAACTATGTAACAGACATTTCCTTTCCTTAAAAATAAAACTTTTTAAAAAAATACTTAAATACTAAATAATTCTAAATATACTCAGAGCCTTAACCAAACATATGCTTTTGAAAACCCAAATACTAAATATATTCTTCTTACCACATTTCTCAATGTGATGACATACTAAATCCAGGAAAAGAAGTGTATTTTTCCTTTTTCTAGAATTTATTTCTGGATGGTTAACCAAGGATACATTAAAGTGTGTTTATTCTAATGGACTATGTCTCAAATATCAGTAATGGCAAATGATTCTTTTTACTATTTCTAAGGGATCTTGGTTTTACTGGCAATAAAAGATAATTAATTGGCACCTCTTTTTAATTATTTTTTAAACAGGACATAGATTCCTTCTGCCATCAGATGTCTTTCTGCCTGACTGAACTGCACCTGTGGTCTTTGAAGAATACCTTACACATCGGGGGTAAATGAGATCTGAATTAATTTCAATATTTTTCAAATATGTTACACCATTATAAATAAGTACTAGCAAAAGTTAGAGCCTAGATTTTCTAGCTGGAGTTGCATTCTTTTCTTTATTCTTAATAAAAAATTGGTTAATGGAAAAAATTCCTTTTAATTACTCTTATTTTTTTTCAGCTTAGTTAGATTTTTAGTTTTGGAAAATAAATTTTAATGATTTAATATTTGTTTCCTCTTAAGATACACAAATATTCAGTTTTTTCTGGGATTATTCATAATAACAGATTTGCATTCATGTATATTTACAGACTAGCTAATGGGAAAGGCATTTCTATTACATATTAAAATAACATTTCAAATGTACAGCAATTATTTTCATGTTCTTTGTATTTCACATTTCTTGAGAAGAAGTAATATAAATATGTTTTAACAATGTTTATTAATATTATAGGATAAAGTATATTTCATTAGGAAACATTTTTTTTAAAAATCTTTTCTTCTTTAATTATCCAAAGCAACTCAGGAGGGTACTATTATTTTTATACCTTTAGCATCATTACTAGGGAAATGATTTACCTTACAAAGTACTGTTTCTTTATATCAAATGTATAATTACAGATGAATGTTGTGTTTTCATTGTTCATCTACTTTAAAAAAATGTATAAGGACAAAACTTCCAGTTAAAGTAGATTAACATGCATTTGCTTCCTCCCAAAACTCTTCTAAAATGAGAGTAAATGAATTAATATAAAGAAGGTATAAACCCACAAGGACTAAGAGAAAAGGAGAGGGGACAACTGCAGTTGGATAATTTTGGGAAGATGGAAGGGATGGAAGAATTAGCAGAACTGAAAAATCTGCATATCAATTGTCTACAGAGGAGAATTCCAATGACAGCCAATTTGTATCTCAAAGCTCTGGAAGGGTACAGAAATTTGAAGAGCCAGATATTGCAGAAGATGAGGATGTAGCATGCAAGTGACAACAAAGGGACTTGAAAGTCTGCATAAGAAGTTGTGAGACACCTCTCATGCTGTGGAAATATTTAATTAAGGAGGCACTAAACTTGGGGAAACCAGGACCAGTGGAAGAAAACCCGCTGAACTGAAAACAGGGATGAAATGGAAACCTACATACTGGTGGGTGAGGTCCTCTCAATCCCATTTGGTTCTGAGAATGTCAATTTGTACACTTTCCAAGAAAGAAGGAGCTTGAGAGATTGCTCTCTGGAGCACTTGCATGGCCCAAATAGAAGACCTATTTACATTGACATTTGAGGTCTGCCAATGGAATACCCTGGTCCCTGGCTGATCAATGAAGCCCACCAGTTGGCAAGCCCTATTTTTGTACTCAGAGTTTCCACTCAGCTTTCTAGTGCCTCACTTGTAAATATGAACAGAAAGCTAAGGATCACCAGATATTTGAGGAATGTCTTCACTAGGAAAGAAAATGAAACAAACAAATAGGTGAAAGGATCATTGAAGAGACAGAGATAATGTAGGAAGAAGGAAAAAGTGCAACAGAGACATAAGGAAAGACACTAAATCCATGAAAGCAAGAAACAATGCAGAAGCTTCAAAAACCATATGAAGTTATATAAATCTCTTAGAAAATCAAAAACATGTTACAGAAAAACTTCAAAACTCAAAAGTGTAAAAGAAATTTCTTAGAAAATAGAAAAACAATCCACAAAGAAAGTGAGCTTATTTCGCTGCTGATGGGGATCTTTAATTAAAGTATTTTCTTCTCTAATCATAATTGCCTATTTTCCATTTTATTCCCTTATCCTCTTATATCTAGGTTTTGTGCTCCTTTGAGACCATCAATGTTTTAGTCCTTTGATACTCTCCCAGTCGATTGGGCTACTCTTGACTTTTCTTCCTACCCAGCTTGGACCCCATAGTTGGAAATCTGATCTATCTTATCTTGATTCCCTTTTACCCCTTGCCTTCCGTTACGTGCCCAGGAGACTCCTTCTCTGCCCCTCTGTCTGTCCTAGAGTTTTCTGTCCCTGCTGCTTCTATACTGAGGCAGTGAATGGTTTTTAGAGAAGGATCCTACCGTGGTGCATAGTGGCCCCGTGGGAAAGTTCTGACTTCAGCCCCTCTGGATCTTCAACAGGGCCTATCCATTCTCTGTTAGGAACATTCTTCTCCTTGAACCCATATGAAATCTTACTTCTTCTTTATGGCTCAGTTTTAATAAGTCACTCAAAGAAGCTTTCCCTGCCATTTAGACTAAGTAACTTGGTTAATGCGCTCTTATTATGTTTGACATTTAAAGTATTTTTTTTTAATTTTTGAAATAATCACAAATTTAACAGAAAAATTGTCAGTACAGAGAATTTTTTTTCTTGAACCATTTGAAAATAAGTTGTAACCTGATGCCTATCACCCTCAAATACATTAGTTTGTATTTCCTACAAAAAAGATTTTGTCCTGCATCAGCACTATATAGCCATCAAAGTCAGGAAATTAGCAATGATGTACTTCAATCTAAATTGACCAATTCATCAGTTGTCCCACCAGCGTCCTATTTTAGCAGAGGGATTGGTTCACAGTCACACATTGTGTTTAGTTGTCCTGTCTCTTTAGTCTCCTTCATTCTGAGACAGATCCTTCATCCCCTCCCCCTGCCTTTTTTTAGACGTTCATGACCTTAACACTTTGGAAGATTTCAGGCCAGTTATTATATAGGATGTTCCTAAATTTGGTTATATTTGAAGTTTCATCACAGTTAGGTTCAGGTTATGCATGTGTGGTGGGAGTATCCCAGAAGTGGTGCTGTGTTCTCAGTGCACCCTATCAGGTGATGCACATTTTCAGTATGTCCCTTTCCTGATGATATTTGTGATTACTTGATTAAGGTGGTGTCTACTACACTTCTCCACCACAAAGTTACTTTCTCCTTTGTGATTAATAAGTGTTTTATAGGGGGATACCTTGATTATGTAAATATCCTATTCCTCATGACACTTCAAATATATTCATTTTCTATTTGTCTTATCTCTATGGACTCAAGTTTCCTATTTAGTCGTTATAATCTATTACTATAATTATTTATTTTGATGTTTAAATTGTCCCTGATGTGGCCAGAGGGAACCCTTCAAGTTGGCTTCTGTGTCTTTTTGACATCTCCCTGTCAACATTTGAGCATTTCCATTCTTTTTGGCACAAAAGATATTCCAATCTTATATTGTGCTTTCCTTTCCCCAGCTTTGGAATCAGCCACTTGTCTAAGGAGCTTGGTTCCTTTTAGAGGAGAAGGGTGTCTAGAAGCCATGTTGTGCTTTAGGTGCATTCATTGCTATTGAAGTATTGCTGCTCCCAGGCCCCCTTAGTGGACAGAGTTTAGGGAATGTATATATATATGTATATATACATATTTGTTTTGAGACAGGATCTTGCTGTGTTGCCCAGGCTGCTCTCAAAGTTACGGGCTCAAGTAGTCCTCCTGCCTCAGTCTCCCAAGTAGCTGGGATTACAGGTACAATCCACCACACCTGGCTCCATATACACACATATTTATATCCATATTCATTTCTCTATCTCTATATATTGAAACTGTGAGTTCACTCTGGCACTTTCAATCTACCACAACAGGGTTCATTCTAATTTTATCCCTTTCCGTATCTGTACTTTTATTCTCAGTGGGAAACCTGGGGCTCCCCTATTTTTAATTGATTTACTTAATTAGTTTCCCTGTATGCAATCAGTTCCCTATCTATGTGGCCACTCCCTCCCCTGCATGGATACCCTTCTTACCCTGTGTGAGTTTTGACACACCACACTGGGCCGTCCCTATATGTGAATGTTTTCCTCACCTTATTCAGCTTCTAATACCCCTCACCAAGCCTTTGCCCCATGTGAATATCCTTATCCTGTTAGGGTTCTAACACACCAGCCAGGCTGACTTTCTGTGTGGATGCCTTCTTTGTCCATCTCTGGCACCCTTTATAGGGCAGTTCTTATCTAGATACCTTCCTTATCCTGCTTGGGTTTTGACAGTTCCACTGTAAGCTAGATACAGTAGGTGAGACTTGTGCACATAATTCAGAGTCTTTTATGATCTTCATAGTTCTATTCTAGAGTTGCAGTACATGTTTGGTTGTATGGAATGATGGGCATAATTACAGGATAGAATATTTTAATAGAGGATATTGCCTGTGTCTGTAATGCCTGTGGTTCTTAGATTTGAAAAATCCTTTTTATTGAAGTATAACATACATACTGAAAAGAGTACAGATCATAAGAGTATGTTGTGAACTATCAAAAGGTGAACACACATATAAAATCACTGCCCAGGTCAAGAAATAAAATATTATTAGCACCCATGAAGTCCTACTGATGACTTTTTCCAATCAATCCTTATTAGATATTTTCAATGTAGTAGAAATAAACTGCATTGTTTAAAATTACATGTCTCAACTAATGGCATGATGAATGAAATAAATACAAATGATTGGCTATTTTGAAAACTGTATTCGAAAACTTAATTATAGCAGTAATACATTTTTTTGAAGTTTTATCATTCAGTTTGAGAAAGTTTGGAGCAGTCAGTCACTAGGGGGCAGGCTGTACTGCTTCCACTTCTTTAGAAACAGTTGTGTACGCCTTACGTTAGTAAACTGAGAATTATTTTGCGTGGAAGAAAACAAATGTTCCTTCAGTGAAAGAAATATTTCATTTATAGCTATAAATAAAAAGGACAAAATTATTTTGTTCTCCTGTATTTAAATAGCAAGAACAGATTCCTTGGTTAAATGAATATCAACATCTGGGAAGTGTAGCTTTGCTTCTTAGGTAGCCCCAGCAGAGTATCCAAATTTGAATGGGTTTGGAAGGCTTTTTGAATTTAAACAAGTTTCAGATAATAATTTATCCATACCTTCCTCTAATCCTCCCTTTCTTTCCTGCAGATTTTCCCCCAAATGGGAACTAGACTCTTGAGCTAAATTGGAGAAAAGAAAGCCACAGCTTGGAATCCAACAGTTAGGGCATTTTCTTCCATCCACTGATTTCATTTGGCATTACTTAGTGGCAGTTCCTCTTGGTAGCGCCCTGTGAAAAATATCAGAGGAGGTGTGAAAGAGAAAACTTCGTCTTTCTTGATTTTAGTTCTTTACTAATCTTTTCCTCATGCCATTCTAGTTTTGTATACATCTTTTCTCATTAGACTGATAAACTTTCCAGTTTTTGCATACCCCTAGAATAGATAAATCCATCTCCAGATGCTTTTGAGCCATTTTATTTCTGGTAACATGAGGAGACTGTTTCTGCTCTCCTCCTCCCCGCCCCCAGTATAGTGTGGTTTGGCTTATTGTTCTCTGGGACTTAGTACATCATTTAATGTTATTTCTTCCCTTCTATAGATAGAGACATCGGGATCTACCAGTATTATGACAAGAAAGATCCACCAGGTAAAGTACCTATTCTGTTAAACTAATTTTTATAAACTAAATATTCTAAACTATGAAATATTGACCATTAAATACTGTTTTTATAAGCTTTAAATTTTAGAATTTTAAGAAAAGTCACTTAAGTTCTTTAGAAAAATGCTGAGGTTGATATCTATCTGTTCTATATAAAATAAAGTAATATTGAGAAAATGCTGTGGAAGAACATGAAAATTCTCATTTTACTGCTGATCAGGTTGATAACAGGACAGTCTATTCACGTTTATTTATCGGTGTCCCAGTAGAGGGCATTGTTAATGCATGGGTCCCACTGATACTGGCCTCCCGGATCCTTACCTGATATCTGAAATAGGCATTTCTGAGTGAATGATCAATTTTCTTTATCTGATTAATCCTGTTAATCCCAGAAGTTTTATGATGGGCCAAAAGGTCTTTCTAGCTGGAGTTACTTCCTGTTTCGGTCTCCGTTGAAGTGTGCTTGTGTGAGTATCCTGTGTGCTTAGCTTGGTGGTTAATAGGCTGACTTCATGGTTCTGATGACAGACTGAAACAGCTTCTGTTCTGGGCTCGGTTGCAGTTCTCTTCCCTATCTGATGGGATTGGAAGCTCAGGATATTGGCCCACCTGTTGTGCCTTTTCACTGCAAATTTAAGAAATATCTCTATGAAATGAAAGCATCTAAATTATGGCATTTTTTCAACTGTCCTTTTTAAAGTTTAGCATAATTTATGAATTGCAATGTATAGAATAATACATCATGTATACATATTAAAAATATAAGGTATTATAATAAAAATAAATTCCTGTTTTTTTCTTATTTTCATCTCTCCTCTGCCACAATTCTAGCGACAGAGCATGGTAACTTAGAAGAAAAGCAGAAGCTGGCAGAGTGTAAGCTTACTTTATATAATTTTGGAATTATTGTAAAACTAAAAATTTCAATATTATAAAATATTCATTCCACACAAATAATAAACATTATTCCCCCAAAATTTCTTAAAGTTACAAATCCCCATTGTTCAAGTACAGAAACATATGAGAATTACATTTGTTGAGCCTTTCCAATTTAGACCATTGAAGTCTTTACTCTCTCCAGCTTTAATAAGATATATGCTTATGTAAACATAAACTTTTTTAATGAACTATATTTATATTATTTAATATATTTAAAATGTGCCGGGTTTAAATTCTGATGGTAACATTTAATTACTCATACTTTGCCTAAATTATTAATGTGGTTTACTCATTTTAAGAAAATAAAATTTGTAGTATCAGTGTTAGCATTTTATTTAATTTTTTCTGTTCTCAAATATTGTTACATATATAGTATGCTACAATGTGATATGGTTTTAAAGACTTAAAATTAAATATAATTTAAGATTTTATTCAGAGTATAGCTGGAACTGAAAATCTCACTTGTTCTCTTGTTTTAAATGGTTGAACTGACATTTAATTTTTAAAAATACTGTATTAGTAGCTGCAACACAGATTTTAAAATTTGCACATATGCTCTACACATCAAAATTATATTTATAGAACCAAGTTAATTTGCTGAAATAAGATATATCACGATTCTACTCTCTAAGTATTTATATATATTTTATATATTATATGTATATGTACACACATACACACAAACATAAATACAGCTCATATTTAGAATTATTAATTAGGAGAATCCAAAGATGAATTTATTTTTGTGATAAAATAGATATGAGCTTAACATTTTATTAATTCTTTTAAACAGAACTATTTTTAGTTCATTTTAGGCTAACATTGTGACTCTACTAAATAATTTTGCCTTTCAATTAAATTTATTTAAAACAAAACAAAGGCTTATCATTATTGAATTGTGTAGATTTTGGAAAGGATTGTTTAAAATTAAAAAGAGCACTATTAGTGCCTAATTTATTAAAACTTGGATTTCCCTCAGATTTTTTCCTTAGTTTTAAAAAATGCTTAATTGTAAGTTCATTTTCTGTGTATCATTTTTGTATTTCATTTCTTTCCTTACTATATTCATTTACTCATAAGAATTTTCAGGTCTGAGTATGTCATTTGCAGAATTTGAAATTTCTTTTGGATTTAACATTTAATTATTTACATGAAAAAGTTACTTCATTGGTAAAGAGTGGGTCATTTACCATTAAGTACTAGATTCATGGGCCTAGCACCCTTTCCCAGGAATTCTCTAAGCCTTGTTGGTTGTCATCATAAAATTATGATTAGGGAGATTGTTTTGCGGTAAAAATCCTGTTCCTATGACAAAGCCTTTCAAAGGCTGTCATTTGATGATAGAAATGAAGCCCACTTCCTCTCAATTGTGGAGGTGTTTTATTTTAATCTTCCTAAGGCACACTGCTAAGCAGAGTTTCCTTTTTTAAATCTTGTTTAACTAACTGTAGTACATGTTTTATTTGCCAGCACGAGATTATCCTTGGACGCTTAAAAACAGACGCCCAGAAAAACTCCGAGACTCACTCAAAGAGCTGGAGGTATCTTTTAAAAAGTTTCAAAAATGGCAACAAACAAATCTGTTTTAAAACATCTTTCAACAGCTTTAATTTTCATAAAGGATCAGCTCTCATGGTGATGATAGCTTTGCTTTTGTCCAGTGAGGAGTTCCAAAACAGTTGCATCTTTGTGTGGCATGTTGATCTTTTTTTGCTTGCAAATCAGAAGCACTTTAACTGATAATGACAATATGTGTAGCCAACTGCACTCTCTCTTTTTCTGTTGTACTTCAGGAGCTGATGCAAAAAAGTCAGTGTGTGCTGAGCAAATGGAAGAACAAATATGTCTGTCAGGTAAAATGATTTGAGAAGCTTTTGCAGTGTTTATAACTAATGGAGCTGAAAACTACGTAGTAATTGTTATTCTTGTGTTATGATAGGTAGTGGACAAAAACTTTTTAGAAGTGGATATTTCATAGTTGGAATTCTAGTTATTCTAGAGCTAAAACTAGACAGATTGATACAGGCCACCAGGCTCATTAAACAGTATTAATCAGTATAGTTGTACTAACATATTATAAACACTAATAAAAATCTTTTCATATTGTATTTTTTGTTTGGATTTGTCTGAATGTTGTATTAGATGTTTACTGGCAGAGATTTTTTTTTTTTTTTTTTTTTTTGAGACAGAGTCTTACTCTGTTGCCCGGGCTGTAGAGTGCCGTGGCATCAGCCTAGCTCACAGCAACCTCAAACTCCTGGGCTCAAGCAATCCTTCTGCCTCAGCCTCCCGAGTAGCTG
>CAUYRT010063658.1:0-16146 GCA_963574885.1 Lepilemur ruficaudatus | reverse complement strand
CATATATGGGTTAGGTTAAGAGACGCTGGGAAAACTGTGTGAGGTCTCAAGGTGCCTACTTTGAGGGAACTGAGGCATCATTGTCCTATATACAATGTTTCTTGTATCTTGTATCTTCTGCAATAAATGTTTCTATTTTTCATATTACATGGCTGTATACTTTTCAGACAGACCTCATATAATACATCTGCAAGTTGGAGTTAGCTGATCAACAATTTGAACCTACTGATGATTTATAATTATATTTTATAGCAATTCTTTCCTAATATACAAGAAGTTGAAGCTAAACAATTCTCTTAAAGCCTTTATTTAAAAAAATAAGTTAAAGTGAAAAGGAATTATTTAAGGGCTAATTTAATATATGTGAAAAGAAACATTTCTGGAAAACTGGAGATAGATGAACCCTATTGCAGTATTTTTCAAATTATATTTTGAGAACTCTAGAATTCTGAAAGATATTAATGGTTGTTAAAGCATATAGATCTGAAGGGTTTGTGGAAATTGTTTGGTTAAGGATGATTTTTTACTGCAAAGCCTTTTGGAATCTCTAGTATGCCAATATTATGATATTTTTCCTGAATTCTCAGGGGTCATTTGGATTAAGATATCATTCAAAGAATGTTTCATATTTCATTTAACATAACTAGAGCCAGGTACATTGAGCATTACAGATAGATAAATATTTTCTTATACACCTACCAGAAAATAGAATTTTGAAGAAAAGACCAATAACATTACAAACAAATAATCACACAGGCTCTCCCCCACCAATTTTATTTTTCTATATAATCAATTCTTATTTGGTTGATCTTGAGTTAGTGAGACTACTGGCTTTTCTATGTCTGGACTAAAAGTGTTAGAAATCCTGACTCCACTGTTCAGAACAGACTAACAGGTGGGAGCTCATGGCAGTGCCACCTTCCACTGTGCCTGTGCCCATGAAGCTGCTATGTGCAGCTATTAACTGTCATGACACAGTCCTTTACTGTGGCTATCATTCTTCAAGACTAAATAGTTCTGGTTGATTTACTATAATAATGAACAAAATAAGAATGGAGGGTTATAGAATCTTCTTTTGGGATACTAAACCATTTAATACATCTTTAGCTACTGATTACCCTGAGATCAAGAATATATGATCAACAGTGAGGACATCAACAAATTTCTAAAGCCTTCTAACTCATCCAGTAAACTATGTGTAATAAGTGTCATTAATCAACAAAGGTATTTTAAAACTATGCAACAACGTATACTATGTATCAACTTAATAACAGTCATTATGCCAGTCTTTGCACATGATCATGGGTATGTGTCTATTCATCCTGAAAAGTATATAATTGTGGAAATGTATTCATTAAATAATGTTTTAAATTTACATATTAGACCCAGAAAATCTTGAGCTCCTTTATTTGATTTGACAGATGTTTTAATTGTGGTTCTCCAGAGAGGCAGACCAATGAGAGAGAGAGAAAGAGAGAATGAGGGATTGAGATGTGATTATGGAGCACTGAGTATCTGAGGGCAGGAGAAGATGTCCCAGCTCTAGAAAAAAGCAAATTTGCCCTTTCTTCACCTTTTTATTCTATTGAGGCCCTGGATAGATGAATAATGCCTGTCCACATTGGTGAGGGCAATCATCTTTACTCAGTTTACCGATTTAAACTCTAATATCTTCCAGAAATCCCCTCACAGACACAAACACACCCAAAAATAAGGTTTTATCAGCTATCTGGGAATACCTTAGCCGAGTCAAGTTGATACACAAAGTTAATCATCATAACAGACTTCCCCACATTGTGGCTTAATAAAAAGACAGTTCATAATACTAGTTAACTAATGAAAAATATGGGAAATACCAAACATATCTAGATAAACTCAGCCTCCTTTCCTTTTGAAACTGAGAGAATAAAACTTAGTGCTACCCAATGGCCAAAAGGTAGTTTTCAAAAATAGTTTGCATGAAAGAATTAAGCAGTATATTATTCTGAATTTGAGGCCTGAAACTCATTGTTATATTGTCGTATAAAGCTATGAATATAAGTCACAGATATCTACCTGAAAACAAGAAATGGCTCCAGTCTTTGGTTAGCATCAGAATATTAAAATGAACACAGCTGCAATTAGTGATTATTAAGAATTCTAGCTATTTCCAGAAGTGGGCAACTTTTTGCTAAAAACAACAAAACCAAAAATGTCAATAGGCCGTTGGGAAGCAAGAACGTCCTGGTGACATTTATGCTCTCTGTGCAAATAGGTAGGCCTGGGATGCCTTTTAGCTGCTGCTTATTAACTGAGACCAGTTGTTTTCCAAACTATTTTTTCCTTTCTATCGTTCATAAATTTTGTTGAATAACAATAGTCCACACGCATATGTTTGTATGTAAACATGCAGGTAGTAAAGCACAAGCACAAATATACACATCTTGTCAGCATAAGAGAATGTATCTACCACATTAAAGCTACTGTTGTCTTAATTGACAATAGTTTTATAAATGGCAAAAATATTTTACAAAACATAGATAATAAATTAAAACCTTGCTTGGTGACTCAGATTGTTCATATTCTCTTTCTTTTATAATTTCTTTATAATTTTAAGCTTCTTAATCCTCATGCATTCACTCAATTTTATATTAGTCCAAGATTTTAAAGTTAATTACTTATATTGGAATTACAACTTAAGATGAAACTATCAAACAAGAAAATTACTGTTTAGAGAAAACGTTTTCAAGAAATGACATTTAAAATTTTACTCAGTAAGTGAAACAAGAAAAAAACTTGAGGTGAACATTGCCTGAGGTTTATAAGAACAAATTCTTTTGGAAAAAATGTTATTATAATTAAATTTGTTTAAATAAATGTTTACATTCCCATGCATTTAAGTAGTTTGATCATTTACCTGTCTCAAAGAAGCAGTGAGGAAAATACAGGATGTTCAAGGACATGAAAAAAACAAAGAAAAAATCAAACATAAAAGAAAATGTTGCATTTGCATAATATTTCCCAGAGTGGCAGGATCAAAGATTACAAGGAAAGTATGTGGCTATTTTTACAAAAAATTATTAAACTAGTCTGTGTTGTTTAAGGTTTTAACTTAATAATAGTACATGAACTTAGACTCATAATTCTTTCTGTATTATTTTACAATATATTAAAATGTGTGTTAATTTCATTTACCATTTAAAGACTTTTATTTGCTGTTTGCTTGTTTTTTAAGTAATAATTGTTATCACAGCTCAATTTTCCTAAACTAGCAGTTTCTATGACAGAAATTTTTCTTTTTGAAAAGCAGATATTTTTCTTCTGTCTCTAAGAAATACTCTAAGAAATATTTCTTTTGTCCCCTTATCTTGGATATATATGAGCACCTAGTTTCATAATAGGGCTTTTTAAAATATGAGCCATTACATTAATATATTAATCTATTGCAGAGATAGATGAATGTATATAAATCTTTTTTGCTCAGAGAATATTTCATATTATACAACAGAAGAACATTATTAAACTCTTTGGCAGGTTAGAGGTAGCCTTTTTCTGAAGATCATAAGTCCTTTTCCTGAGGGCTGAGTACTGGGAAGGAATTTTAGTCCACATAAATGTCCAAAGGAAGGAGTTTCTGGCCAAAGCACATTTATCATTGTTTCGCATATGCTGTTTTCTGTAGCTCCTTTCAGACTATGGGTGAAGCTAGGGGCTCAAATTTGGCACTTTACAAAGTATACAGTTTTACTCACATCTTAATTTCATTCATTTTTGTATTTCTATGGAAATTACCTACTTTGTATGAAAAGAAGAAAACAGCACTCATTTAATGATTCATGTATCTCAATGACAATGAGAGTCACGAAGTTGCTGGACAAGGCAGATAAAAAAGGACATGTGTTTGTCTGACATCGAAGTGCTCAGGATATAAATGCATTGAGGTTGATTCATGCAATTGTTATACAAGCCAGATATTGCTTCCTTTTATATCTAAAATAGCTCACCTTCAAGTTCTGTAAACCCAGTTTTAAATCTTTAAATATTTGTACACATTTATTTCTTTTTGATACTGCATCTGTCTGTTATTTAATTACTTATTGTCAATTATGAATTCCTATAGTATAGACATATGAGAGATTTGCATGCCCAATAAATTCCTAGGAGAGTCTCTCTGTGAAAATTGTACATAGTTTCCAGGGGACAATGATTATAAATAAGTCATTCATTGTGTTTAATAATGTTCCTTTAATAAAATACAAAGAGAGATCTGGTATCATCTCGTAGTTCAGCCGTGAGTTAAAGCTTAATATAGTTATAAACACATACGCAAACAACTTTTGCAGGGAAGGCAAAAACAGACAGGTTGAGAATTACTTTTACAGTGAAATAAAAATAATATCTGCATACTGAACGTGAAATGGGTAACTTTTTCACTCATACAGTTGAGACTGGCCCATGTTCTTTATAAAATGGCTGTCCTCACGATGTAGTTATGAAGACGTATTTCAGTTACAGGAGATATCCTGTAATCTTGTAAACAACCAACAGAGAGCAAAGATAGGCAGCAACTTCTCTGCCCTTGCCATTACCAGAGAAAACCAGGCAGCCATTAAGACAGAAATAATCCAGATTGACCTTAAACCGGGTATATCCCAGACACCAAATGACTATGAATCTGGCTCAATGGAAGTAAAAATCATATTGCTGCATGGTGATACTAACCTTTGTCACAGTTGGAGCCAAGGAAGACAGGACTAGCACACAGGGTCTGTGAAAGACACTTCTTAGTCAACATAAATTATTTAACTATGCTGAGTGTTTTCTGTGGATATTGCACTGGCCCCCCACCCATGCAAATTGTCCAAAATGCATATCTCATAGACAATCTTTTAAAAATTGAGTAGAGTTTTATTTGCAACAATAAAATATGCAAAAATGCAAAAAAGTTCAGCTTTCAGAACCACTGATATTCCCGAATAAATAAAGAAGGCTCTACCTCTTGTTCAAATTATTATAACACAGTAAAAAACTCTGGTGGGATGATGTATGAATAAATCTGGATGAAAACAGAAGTTTTAGTCTTAGAATAAAAAAATATCCAAAAGAATCCTGGCTCATTTTAGGGTGTAAAACTTTTTTGGATGGCCCTGAAATTCATGTTATCTTTCAGAGTACAGGGCTTTTCTGAAACGGTAATCCTTTTCCCTGTCATGATAACTGAAATGTTCCGGATCAGAAAGGGGGAAAAGCAAAATGTCAGTTCTATTATTAAAACTCGATATTTTATTTAAATTTAAAATTTTTAAGCTTGTGAAATTGCTAAGCCTCATCTCCTAGGTTAATTTAAAAACATAATAGATGTACACCCGTGTTCATAAGAATATTATTCACAATGGACACATGGTGGAAGCAACCCAAGTGTTCATCAATAGATGAATAAACAAAATGTGATATAATCATAAAACAGAATATTATTCAGACTTTTAAAAAAAGGTCATTTTGACATATACAGCAACATCAATAAACCTTGAGGACATTATACTAAGTGAAATAAAACAGTCACAAGAAGACAAGTAGTAATGTACTATTCTACTGATATAAATACTCAAATTAGTCAAAATCATAGACAGAAAGTAGAATAGTAATTGGGTATGAAGGGCCAATGAACACAGAAAAAAATGTACAACCTAATTAATCATCAAAAAATGTAATGTAAGCTATGTTTCACCCCAATTAGAATGGCTAAAACTAAAATGCCTGGAAATGCAAGGATGGGCAAGAATATGCCTTGTGTGAAATAGTCCAACCACTTTGGAAAAGAGATTTTTTCCTCTAACCCAGCAATTTACTCCTGTTTATTCAAGTAAATGAAAACATATAACCATAAGACAAAAATGTTTGCAGCAGTTTTATTCCTAATGATCAAAGACTGGAAACAAATTAAATGCCTATTTAAAAAGGCAATGGATAAATTGTGGTATGTTCATACAATGGGATACTACTCAGCAATAAAATGAAACAAATTACTGATGCACACAACTGCATGGTTGAATCTAAAGCACATGTCAATGAAAGAAATCAGTCATATAAGGGTACATAATGTATGATTCCATTTATATGAATCTCAACAAATAAAACTAATCTATAGAGATAAAAATCAGAGTAGGAATTATCTGTGGGTAGGAGGAATTGATTTGGAAAGTACACAGAGTACTTGCTGGTGTGACAGAAATATTCTATATCTAGATGGGGTGTGATTAAGTGGTTGTACTTGTTTAAGTTCTGCATATTTTTAAGTTTCTGTGCATTTTTAAACTTTTACTTCAAGTTAAAAATCAGGAACCTCTATAAAGGGTAGAATAGCTAGGCAGTGTTGAGCTTGGTTACAGCATGGCAGATTTTATGTATATATACACGTGTATTTGGATCTCCTCCATGGATTTATGTTCTCTGCTTGACCCTCATATGCAAAATAAGTTTATGTCTCCTAAGACTAAATGATATGAACTAATAATTACATGAACTCAACTCTTTTTCCTCTTGTTCTTCACTGATCCTGGGACCACAATTCAAAATTGTAAATTCCATTACTGAAATATATATTTGTTTAATTGAACGAATTAGTGAATGAATAGAACCAAGAGCCGCATGTGTGAAAACAAATGTCAAGTTCATACTTGTAAAATAAACTAATTGAGCAAACAATCTTAACCATTTAAAGAAATCATACAAATTTGCTTTTATATTTGTAGATAACTATAGCCAACATGATTAAACTTTTCCTTCCTGATTATTGACATAAAGATGTTTTCTATATCTGTTTGCCTAAAAGGTTTGCTTGTGGTTGTAATTGTACTTAGTTAAACTGAGGATCCATAAAACATTTGATAAATATTGCCACAAAGAGTGTTGTAGCAGAAAGATCAAAGTAGAAATCTTGGTGGGCTAGGCCCCATTCTACCACTTAATGAATTCATGGCCCTAGGAAAGTAATGTCAATTCTCTTGGTCTTAGTTTCTTTATTTGCAAACTAATTTGTTAGTTAGTAACCTTCTAGATTTAACATTTGGTGATTATATGAAGATTCTTTTAGTTTATTTAGGTAGTTACATGCAATTATTTTCCCTCTAAAGAAATTTCACAAAACCATAATGACAGGAAATTTGGGGGAAATGAGAGCACCAGAAATTAATAACAATAGTAATACATAACTTATCTACTGTTCTATGCTTATTTCCATATATACATAAAACCATTTGTTGTCTATAGAGAGACAAAAATAGCCTTGTCTATAGAGAGACAAAAATATTGGTGGGATAGAGCAGCGGTCCCCAGCCTTTTTGCCACCAGGGACTGGTTTCATAGAAAGACAGTTTTTCCATGGAAAGGGCAGGAGCAGGCAGAAAAAAGAGGGGAGAGGCAGAGCTCAGGCAGCAATGTGAGAGATGGGGAGCAGCTGTAAATATAGAAGAAGATTTGCTGGCTCACCCACTGCTCACTTCTTGCTGTGTGCTTCCCCTTCCTGATTTTCATGGAAGACAATTTTTCCATAGACAAGGGATGGAGAGCAAGAGTGGGGCAGTGGAGCTCTGCAGCCTGGTCCCTAACAGGCCATAGACCAGTACTGGTCCGGGGCCTGGAACTGGGAACCACAGGGATAGAGATTGATGCCAGTGGGGCCAAGGCATGGATTGCCTTATGCTGTCATCATAATCTGAATATAGAAACAGTCATTGTACAGCTATATTCCATTGTCATTTGGTAAGCACCACTCAAGAAGAATGAATTTTATTAACCAATATTTGTTTAAATTTGTTGTGTGCTAGATACTATTGTAGTACTTGTGATGCAATCATGAATAGAACACACATACAAGCACACATAATTTAAAAATTTCTGATCTTAAAAAGCTTAGATTATATTAGAAAGAAGCAGAACATAAACACCCCAAATTATATGGTATGTTAGAAGGTGATAAATGCTAAGATGAAAAATAAGGCATAAAAAGTTGAATCAAGTGCATGATGGGCATGGGGAAGTTGATTGTAGCTTTTAATTGGGAGTCAAAATGAGGCCTCATTGAGAAGGAAATGTTTGTGAAAAGACTTGAAGGAAGTTTGGGAGTTAGCTTTGTGGATATCTGGAATGAGAATTATACAGGCAGAGAAAACAGGCAGTGTATAGGCCCTAATGGGGGTTATACTTGGAATTCTATAAAAATAACCAAAAAAAAAAAATCAATGTGTTAAAAAATGATTGAGAAGTAACAAGAATAAGTTCAAAGAATAGAGAGGTACAGGGAAAGATCTTGTAGAAACTTGAAATAAATACTTGAAATCATTGGAGGGTTTTCAAAAGACAAGTGGAGCAATCAGATTTTTGTTTTAACAGAATCACTTTACTTTCTGGTAGAAGAATCAAGGAGTCACATTAAAAAGTTATATTAGTATTCCAGGTAATAGACACTACCATCAAGGACTAAGGTGTTAGCAGTGAAGGCAGTGAGAGGCAGTTGGAGTCTATATATATCTGTATGTATTTTTAGTACAGAGTAAGTAGGTCATACTGACATATTAGATATGAGGGATAAAGAGAGAGCATGTGGTAGGTAGAAAAACGCCTCTTCACCAAGTTGTCTGCGTCCTACTCCACTATGAATATGTTTCTTTATATAGCAAACAGGACCTTCCAGATGTGTTTAATTAAGACTCTTGAGATGGTGAGATTATGGATTATTCTGGTGGGCCCAGTTTAATCACAAGGATTTTTATAAGAGGTAGGTAAGAGGGTCAGAGTCAGATATGGAGGTATAACAATAGAAACTGAGGTTAGAAAGAGAGAGAGAAATTTGAAGACGCTATACTGTTGGTTTTGAAGATGAAGGAAGGGGCCATAAACCAAAGAAAACAGGCAACCTCTAGAAGTTATAAAATGAAAGGAAACGATTGTCCCCTAGATTTTCCAGACAAAATAAAGCTGTGACAACATTTTGAATTTTTCCAGTGAAAGCCATTTTGGAGTTCTGACTTTCAGGCCTGTAAGATAATATATATGTGCCATTCTGAGCCACAAAATTTGTCGTAATTTGTGAAATTTTGGATGTGGGGTATAGAGAAAGAGTAAGCAAGAAGGAGCTAAGTCTGAACAAATAATGGATAATATTATCATAATTTAAAATGGGGAAAGTTCTGAATAAAGTTTTGGGGAAAAACAGTTTAGTATTATAAATGTTAAGTTCATGATGTCCCTAATTTACCAAAGTACAGGTTTTCTATTGTCAGTTGGAGAAACAAGTCCAGTGATTCAGGATAGAGGTGTGGACTGGATCCAAAATTTGAGAATTAAACATATGTAGATGATATTTAAGACCATGAAACTAGGCAAGATCACCAAAGGGCAGAATAGAGGTCCAAGGATTAAGCCTTCAAAGCTCTAGAGTTTCACTGAGAGTGCTATTTTTTGGTGTATCCATAAAAAATTTGAAGGTTATTAACATACAATGATTATCTTCAGAGATAATAGAGAAGATTTTTGGAGTGAGGGAAAATACACAAACTATATTGTATTTGCTAGGGAAGGATGAGAAAGAATATAAATACAATTTTGTTGAAATTAGAAAATAAAGCTCTCATGAATGTAAGGTTAAACATAAATTGATAAGGGATTATGACTTGATTGAAAGACTTTTTAAAGTTTCAAAAGTTTTAGAAGCTACTGACAATGGAAAATTATGAATAAAGTGACAATAGAAGATTGATTAATTTTATTTACTCATGCTCCAGATAAGAGATAAATGTGCATACACAATAGTCGATATCTGCTCTTCAGTAATGCCCTTCAATAGGCAGGAAATTTGTGTTTTACAGTTGTATAATATGTTCTAAAGTCAAAGCCTTGTGGTATAATAACCCCTGAAAACTTCACCATATTGATGCTATTTTTATGCATAGAGTCAGCAGAGGAAAGAGGAACTAGAGAGACAGGGAACCAAGAAAAATAAAACAAACGAAACTGACTACTTTTCTACACTCTGCAAATACTATTTTATGTGTTGATATAAACTATAAAAGAGTATTTAATTAGGTAGGTAAATAAATATAAGACACTTTCAGTGGAATTTAAAAAGACCATATTATAAAAAAATATTGTAGTGCTAGATACTTAAAAACATAATTTAAGTACAATTTTTTTAGAAAATTAAATTATATTTTATTGACATAAAATAAAATTTAACATGCATTTTGAGAATTGCTTTATTACATTATTATTATACTGAATTATGTATCAGTTTTTAATGAAATATATTCAAATGCAATGCAGGTTTTTTCCTTACTCGAGGGGTTCTTTTAACAGCATATATTCTGCCTGTTAAAAAGAAATTTATTCATTAGAATGGTATTCCTAAAGCATAGAGTACATTCCAAACACACATAGGAACTGTTTCTCATAAGAGAAACGGTGAGAAAATATATTACAATAATATAAAGTAAGCCAGTTTGTGATAAATGCCACAAGGGGAAAATCAGAGTATGGTAATAGAGAGAGAGGAGAATGAGGGTTGGGTTAGGACGACTATTTTATGTAAGAAATCAAGGCAGGCCTCTCTAATAGGATGATGATGAAGCTAAAAGCAATGAGGGACCAACCTTTGTGGGTGGATATCTAGAAAAAAAGTTTTCCAAGAAAAGGAAATAGCAATTCTAAAGGCCATAAGGAGAGCCTGGGCTTGCCATGTTACAGAAACAAGACAGTCAGTGAACCGGGGGCAGAGTGTGAGAGACAGAGTGTAAAAACAGATGATGTAGGCTTCTGGCTTTCACTGTGAATGAGAAGAAAAACCATTGACGACTTTTGAAGAGAGAAATAAACTTGCAGGTTATGTTTTTATTTTATTTTTTTTGAAAAATTTATTGAAGTATAATTTATGTATCATGCCATTACTCCATTTTAAGTGAACAATCAAATGATTTTTAGTAAATTTACCAAGTTGTACAGCTATTCACATAAATCAGTTTTAGAAGATTTCCTTCCCCCTATTAAGTCCCCTAATTCCCATCCCCAACTACATTTCAAGCATGTCCCTCCCCATCACAATGTTCTTCACATCCCTCAACTGTGGGTCTACCCCCACAACCCCCAAATCCCTGGTGGACACCAACACCATTTGAGCACCGTAGTGTTAATCAGTCAGTACCAGTTTGATGGCGAGTACATGTGGAGCCCATTCTTCCGGTCTTGTGTCACCTCACTTCGAATAATGGGCTTGAGCTCAATCCAGGATAATATAACCTTCCTTCCTTTTTTTACTTTTTGCCCTTGCTTCTTTATGTGATAAATCTGGACATTAATTTCTTATCCTTA
The DNA here is from genome assembly GCA_963574885.1 of Lepilemur ruficaudatus. NCBI lineage: Eukaryota > Metazoa > Chordata > Mammalia > Primates > Lepilemuridae > Lepilemur > Lepilemur ruficaudatus. Next base: position 4,806 of record CAUYRT010063658.1, on the reverse strand, counting down.
ATTCCCATGTCTCTTGCACTATTTTCACTTATTGATTCAATTAAAGTATTTATTCAACATGCACTTTGAGTTAGGTGACATTCTAGGTGCTAAGAATATAGTCAAATACAGACAAATGCCCTCAGGGAGAATATATTCTAATGGGTAGAAACAGATAAGAAAGATAAGTTATGTAGTATTTTAGAAGTTGATAAATGCTATGGGTGAAAATAAAGCAGAAAATGAGAACAAGCAATGGCACAGGGAAACAGCTTTAATCTGGTCAGTAGAGACCACATTAAGATAACATTTCAGCAAAAATTTGAAGAGGTGGGGGAAAAAGCTATGCAGGACACTGAGGACCACTGTAAGTCTTTTGTTTCACCAAATTCTTAATAGTTTATGACCATTGTCCTTCCTTATATCTTTGAGAATATCATACTTATTTTAAAATCTTGATATTCTACTTCATTAATTTTGATTCATGGTAAAAATGTTCAGTTGATGCCTCTCTTTCTGTAGTCTGTGAATTTCTATGGATGTCTGTTTACTTTTGTAGGCAGATCCACAGGATGTCAGCTTATTCAGATTAGAATGGTACATAAGGAGGAAGCACTAAAGCTCAAGCCTTAGTCTGTGTTACTCCTGTGAAATTAAGTGGGGGCAGGTGATATCCGAAGAACAGAGATTTTATGGTAAAGCCCACCCTCTTCTGTTGTTTTGCCCCATCTGGGTGACCACAGGCCCCCATCCCAAATCTCCCTTTATATCCTTCTGAGATTGATTTATTGATCCCTGCTGCCCTATTCTTATGCTACAAACTCAATTTGACCCAAGCTGGTTTATTTTATTTTTTTTTCAATTTCTTGGTGGTGAACCAACAGGCAGCAATCCAGCCAGAGCAGCAAGGGAGGGAGACAAGAGCCAAACCCAAAGCTCGTTTGCTAGCCATTGCCCTCACGAAGGCAGCCTGGCCTTCTAGTCCTGTGCCCCATGATACCGCTTTCCACATGCACACGAAGTCTCTACTGCTCTGATTCCCCACCTTGTCCCCTTTTTTTCTTTCTTTTTATATTATTGCCACAGACCCATGCTTGTCCTTCTCTTCTGAGGTTTTTCCATGGATGAGTTGGGAGCTGTGATCTAGTAGTTCATGTGAGTTTGCTGTACTACCCAGGGTTCTCCCATTCACTCTTCACGCCTCTGCAACAGGAGTTACCCTTTAGTTAGCTCCTAAAATGTTCTGGTTAATGTCAGGAAGGATAGTCTAATTGACAACTTCTCAGGTGTATTTTATTTTTTTATCTTACTTGCCCCTTCACCGGATGTTGAACTGTTCTTGAAAACGTCTTCTCCTGTAAGTCCCATGAGAGGACTCTCTTCCACCTTTCTCTCCAGCTCTCGGCTTTATACTCCTTTTCTTTTATTTCTATCCAGGGCCCTCCAATCCATATTTCATGCCATATTTAGAGTGTTTTTCTAAGCTGTAAGTACGATCCTGAAACTTTTCCCTTCAAAAGTCAAACACACTATCAAAAACATCAATTTCAAACTTCCAATCGAGGCATTCTCAGTCCTCCTCAGTCGTACGCTATCATCCAGCCAAGTCATGTTACTTTTAGTTATTCACATTACATTTTTCTTTCTTGTCTCTAATCCTTTATGTAGGATGATTTCTCATCCAGAGTGCACCATCCAACTGACCCAACTCCTCACCACCACCATGATATCTACCTGCATGCTAGTCTTTCTCAAATACCAGACCTCATTCAGGTTTTACCTCCTCTTGAAAGCTTTCCTTGACCTCTCCAGGAAGATTTATCCCCACTCACTCAAGTGTTACAGTAACATATTTTCTAATCTAATTTTTATACTTTCTATCTAACTCTAAATTTTTTCCAGTCTCCATTTTCAAACAGACTCTAAATTCCAAGAGGGTAGAATTTATTTCCAATTCATCTTATGTTTGATCAATAGTATTAATTTTACAAAGTTGAGTGAATGGATGAATCAATACGTAAATCCTCTAGGTTCCAAAGGTTCTTGTCTGCATGACTGGAATCACTCTGATGTACCCCAGGAAAATTCCAACAATCATAACCTCTCATTTCAGAGATAGTCCGGAGGAGGCTGTGCTGCTAGACTTTAAACCCCTTCATGACAGGAACCGCTGCCATTCTGCTCTAATATATTCTTCTGGTCCCTAAAAGAATGCTTCCAGTGAGTTTTCTCTGAATGAGTGAACTCAGACATGAACGTTTGCTTGAATGGGAGTTTTGCTCTCAGGGTACACCCATTGATTGCTCCATTTTAGTGGGCAGCTCCACCCACAAGGGTGAATAGAGAGTCCAGCAGTAGCTGTGTGAATTCTGGGCCTCTAGAACAACAGTCTTTTCAAAGTTCCTCAAAATACCTTATGATGACTAAGTCTTTAAAGGGCCTCATCAGAAGTCACAGCAGTCAGGGTCTATGAGTACTTTCAAGTGTTTCTTTTATTTTTTTAAATTTTTCTGTATTTCTGACACTATCAGCAATAAATATGTATCTCGTTCATGATAAAAATGTTTTGAAAAAATTATAGAAATGGAGACTACATTACTGGTTGCCAGGGGACAGAGATGGGAGGTGAGTGCAAATATATTAATATAAATAGGTAACATGAAGTAATTCCTTTGTGGTGTTAGAACAGTTCTGTATCTTGATTGTGGTGGTAGTTACACGGATCTGGACATGGGATAAAACTGCATAGGACTACACACACACATACACAAACAAATGAAAATGAGGGAAAACTGGATAAGGTCTGCAGTCTAATTAACAATACCATATCCATGTCAATTTCCTAGTTATGAAGGTATACTATATGTCACCACTGTGGGAAGATGGACTCTATGTACTATTTTTGTAACTTCCTATGAGTCTATGATTATTTCAAAATATTTTTAAAGTGTTTCTCATGAAAATATAATCCAAAATTTAGAAATACAACAAAATGGGCCTCTAGTCCTAGCTACTTGGAAGGCTGAGATGGGAAGATTGCCTGAGCCCTGGAGTTCAAGGTTGCAATGAGCTATGAGTGTGCTACTGCACTCCAGCCTAGGCAACACAGCGAGATCCCATCAAAAGAAAAAAGAGAGAAAGGAAGAAAGAGTTAGAGGCAAAGAAAGAAGAGAGAGAGAGGAAGAAAGGAAGGAAAGAAGGAAGGAAGAACAAAAGGAAGAAATAAGAAAACAGAAAGGAAGGAAGGAAGGAAAAGAAAAGAAAGAAGAAAGGAAAGGAAGGAAAGAAAGAGGAAAAGAAGGAAGAGAAGGAAGGAAGAAGAATAAAAGAAGGAAGGAAAAAGAAAAAAGAAAAACAGAAAGGAGAAGGAAAGGAAGGAAGAAAGAAGAAAAGAGAAAGGAAGAAAGGAAGGAAAGAAGAAAGGAAAAAGAAAAAAAAGGAAAAGAAAAAAGAAAGAAGAAAACAAAAAATAATTGTATGACCCTCAAATGTCATGCTAGAGATTTTAAATAGTCTCATCTGACCGTATCAGAATTTGTAATTTTGTCTATCTAAGAACTGATTAGGGACCAGGTATTTTACAACTGGTGAATTTAGTAAAACAGATGAGAAGTGGAGAAGATAATCCCAAAGATTACAGTTTTAGGATTTTAACCATCTTAATATCTAATTTTGCAAATCTGCTTTAGCAATTTTATTTCTTCACCAACTATATAAATCCCACTTCCATATACCCTTATTGACTCAGATTTGCCATTATGTTTGCTCCTTCATTAATAGGATACATAAAATTTGGCATGTACTCACATTAGTATGCTACTTACGTTTTCAATAATTTGAGAATTAAGCTTTCTGAGCAATTAAAAGATATCACAGAAACATACTCAACTCATGAACACAAACTGGAATAGGTTCTACATCAAGGAACAAAAAGACAAGCATAATTTTGAGATTCTTTGTTTCCCTGACCTTCATGGTTAGTGAAGTTTTTGTCGAGACATGGAAAATTGTACTCATTTACAGAGACTGTACATGTCAAAGACTAACAGCCATTAATCTGTCTAAAACATACTTACCATTCACACTGAAATATATCCATCTTCTCACAGAAAGTGCCAGTTTGAGCAGTCACAGTTTAATGACTTACTGCTTAGAAAGTAAAGTATGTTACTGAAAACTTCCTTCATGAAAAGCATTAAAATGTGCCAAGAAAATTCTGTAAACATTTTTATATAAGACCATCTTCAGCCCTTATTCCACATCAAGGTGAATCCTGAACTAAATCAGAGATTTAATTTTGGTTCGGAAAAAAATGGACATAAAAAATTGAAAAGGAAGAAGTCAAACTGTCTCAATATTTTTAAGATATTAAATATCTCCAAATTGGTATATAGATTCAAACCAAGCCTAATCAAAATTCCAGCAGGTAGGCCAGGCGAGGTGGCTCACACCTGTAATTCTAGCACTCTGAGAGGCCGAGGCAGGATGATCGCTCAAGGTCAGAAGTTCGAAACCAGCCTGAGCAAAAGCAAGACCCGTCTCTACTAAAAATATAAAGAAATTAATTTGCCAACTATATATATAGAAGAAATTAGCCAGGCATGGTGGCACATGCCTGTTGTCCCAGCTACTTGGGAGGCTGAGGCAGAACAATCGCTTGAGCCCAGGAGTTTGAGGTTGCTGTGAGCCAGGATGATGCCATAGCACACTAGCCCAGGCAACACAGTGAGACTCTGTCTCAAAAAAAAAAAAAAAAATATATATATATATATATATAAATAGAATGGAGAGGGTTTTTTTTTTTCTCCCTTTTTTTTTATTGGGGGA